>VXBL01002474.1:123755-230915 GCA_013400195.1 Aramus guarauna | reverse complement strand
TTTTTTTTTTTTTTCTCTATGCAGAAGCGGTAAAACTGGATGTGATCAAATGATCCGTGTTGCTGATAGTAAATTCCTCAGCAACACACTTCTGCTTGCATATGCAATGTATCCAAGAGCCCTCTCTGACTGTTTGATTCAGCATTTACTGGAATCAATTTATAGGTTGCCCTTTTGACTCCATTAAACGCATTCTGCACCAGTTGGAGGCACTTGGCTGAAACCAGATGTAGTGTAACTCTGTGTGTCTGCGTGTGTGTGCACGCACGTGCAGAGCACTGGCGTCATCCAAAGAATCTCAGAAACTCTTCTCCTCACCTATAAATGGGATAGGATGCTTTGCATCCCTTGGGAAAGTGTGCGGGAGGCGTCTGGTTAAGGTAGTAAGATCCATGGACACAACTGTAACAAGGAGTCCTCCAAGTACTTCCAGGTTGTCATTTTTAGACTTCAGCTCTCCCCTCCTCTGTATCCCATCTCAGAGAGGTTAACAAGTGAGGAAAGATGAAAATTAAGCCAGAGGTTCTTCCAGAAGCTTTTATCTTTAACCAAACATCACCTGCAATGATGGTATGAAGAAAAATACTGAGTCTCTACACTTCAACACATTATTATTGTTCTCAGGGTACAGCAATTTCTCTCCTTTTATAGTAGCAAATAGAGATGTTGCTTTAGTAACAAATTCTGCCTTAAAACCAACATAAGCACCTTTCAGAAAAATACTGATCCAAGTGCTGACACTATGTTATACCAGAAGAGCTTTTAATTTTTCAATTTTGGCTTGGCAAACCTCCTTGGCATGGGATACTTCCATCAGCACCTCAGGCAAGGAAAGAGCAAGGCAGAGCGGTAATTGGCCTGTGCTGTGGTCAAAAGCCGTAACACACAGTACCAAAATCTCCCTGCTTCTTAAGCACAGTTCTGATGGATGTGAGTACTCCTGCCATCCTGTGTATGTCAGCTGTGACGCTAAAGAGAGAAAGCATCTCAGCATATCGGGTCCTGATGTGTAAATTCTCATTTGGTTTGAAAGAACGGCTGGAGATGAAGTGTGACTCCCGGCTGCACACCGTGATTTGAGCTTCCCTGCAAAGTATTAATTCCTGCGTGATGGCTACCTTTCCACACCACATTGCACAACTTCAGATACCATTCTGAAATGTGGTACAAAGTAGTTCATGAGATGTTTAGAAAATTAATAAATAGAGATCATATTTTCTACCTGTTAAAAAATGGAGCACAATCAGGTAAATTCTAGGAACTGCATGTTCTCTATAGGCACCACCCCATATTTCACAATTTGGAAATCCAGTGTGCTTCCTTCTTATTCCTAGAAACTTTGATATGATACTTCCATTCAATCCCTTCCTGCTGAGAGGAATTTGGGACATCTGAGCAGACAAAATATCACCTAAGATCCTTCAAAAATAACAAGATCCATTGAGGTTCTCTTGCTTATCTATAAATGAAGTAAAGCCATGTGAGAAAGTACACATGTGAAAACAGAGGAAAGAAAACTGAATGTTAAAATTGATGCTTTGCATCTAAGATAACAGTATGTGCACACCAGGTTATATTATTACACTGGCATTTTATTATGATTTTCTTTTTGTGATTACCTTAAGGTAAATGTCATATCTCTAAGACTCTCTGTCTTTCTCTTGCTACACAGTTTGGATGTAGGGCAGGCAATATGAATGTACAGCGGGACAAATGATCAAACTACCTATGCTGGCATCATGCTGTTGAAGACATCTGGACACAGCTGATGGGACACAGTTCCCTCTTCTCCTGAGATCTGCCATTCAGATACCCTGTCCTTGATGCAATATGTCAGAGACTAGAAAGATCACAGTCTTCTTGATCGCAAAGTCCTTATGTCTGGTGCACTTGTGGCAGCGCAGTAGTTAAAATTACTATCACCCTGTCTTTCGGGTTATTAGCTCTTTAGGGTAAGGTGGAAATGTCCCTACCCACCCTGCCTCCTTGCCTTTGTATTTCTATTAGCTGCAGTAGATCAAAGTATGCTTTCTTATTCCATTTTGATTGTAAGAGGGCTCAGGAGTGAGTTGGGACGGAGGATGAATATTTTTATGTACAATATCAAAGTCTGAAGAACAATGGAAAATGTTAATATAATTCAACAAGGACACTTTATCTAATAAAAAACACAAAGGAAAACACATGAAAGCAAACAGTAAATATATACAAAAATCATAAAAAATAGAAGAGGAAATGAGGTCATTTAAGGTGGTTCGAGCTCTGATACGCAGCATGGACCATTTCACTCACCTCCTGTATTTAGGAAAATACCCGCTTCATCGGGCGCTGCAAGATGGATGACTGTGAGCCTTGTTCAGGTTTGAAACGAGTCTCAGATCTCCGTAACAAAAGTGTTGCCTCTGATTTCAACAGGATTGCCTCTGATTCCAGTTGCTGTGAGCAAGTGGAACAATTAGCACCAGACAACTTCACCACCTCCTCTCACACGGTTCCTGATCTCACAGACAGTTGTGACAGAACTCATCTTAAGCATGAGCCCTCCACAAAAGCTGTTTTCATAACTGGAGTTTTGCTTTGAACTAACTTCTGTCATCGTAAGCTGCTTCATTAATTCTGTAAGGCAGGCAACAGCTAAAGTGAAAAAATTCCAGCATCATTGTTGATGTCTTATCTAGGTTACTCTCAGAATGCTTGCAGCCTTTCACTTTCCACTGGGTGTTTAGGATGGCTGTAAGATAAAGTGATGAAACAATAAAATGATCATATTTTAAAACTGTGTAATCATAAAATTATTTCTAATAATTTCTAATTTCTAATAATAAAATATCATATCATTACAAAGTAATAAAAATGTAATCTTAAGAAGATTTAAAATGTAATTGTGTCTTTTAATGTTGTAATAATTATACAATTAAAATTACAAAATCACATATAATAATTAAAACAGAATCTCCGGCCATGACAGTATCAGAGATTCTCACTGCATCAAGTTCATTAATGAAGTCTCTATATACAAAAGACTAAGATAAACTCAGTGCTCCTTAGTTGAATTGTGGGACTTGATTTTGACCGTGCTTGGATGCAGTGTACGTCAATCAGACTGCTGATTTCTGACTGGCAGTGCATCCTTTTGAGTTGTTCAGTTTGCAATCAGCCTCACTTGGCTTTTTTCATATCCTAGACTAGAAGTTTGTCCCCCTACCTCTTCCTTTTTTTTTTTTTNCTTTTTTTTTTGTTTTTTTTTTCATTAAAAGACCTGAAACTGGATTGATGGATAGTGTCTAGGGACATTCATAGTTGCTTTCAATATCCAAAACTGCACCACTTTGCCCCAGTCCCGGAATGCCTCTGTTAGCCAGCTCTGAGGCCTCTGCCTTCCAAAAGTGTCACAGGGGCAAATACACTAAAGGGCTGCAAGACAATGAGATATTCCAGGCTGGGACCACTGAAAAACAACAATCACTGAAATAGACCCCATCATTTTCTTATTGAATCTTGGATAGCTTGGATTTTCTGTTAAAAGGGAATTTTAGCCCTGAGGTGGAAAGGGGAATATATAAAAAATGCAGGTATGCATGCTTCCTGTCAACTTCATAACTTCTTTGCTGGGCAAAAGCACACATGCATGTCGGATAACATATTCAGTTCATTAATAAATCAGACTAGAAAGAGGCAAAATTGACAGCCCAACAAACAGAAAATTTTACAAAATCTGCCTGTTCTTGCATATTTCTTAGACCACTGCAGGACTCAGAGGCTGATTTTGCCCTTTCAGTCCTCTGTCCTAATCAAACACATGATCTCCAATATGTGGGTAAATTGCATTTTAACTATCATAATGCATGATAATCCAGACTTTTTTTTTTTCTTTCAGAGTTACATGTAAGAATTCCTTACATATAAGTAGACAAATCACTGCTGTTCCAAATGTGTGCTCCCAGAAATATAGCAGGGTTTTAAAAACTCTAGAAAGATGCTTAACAACACGTGTCCACCTACATAAATTCAAAGTGATGGAGAATACAGAAGGGAACTGGAGCTTTTTAATTTAAATGACCAATTTTGTCAATTAATCGATTTCAGCCAGAAAAATTGAGAGAGTATAGATGAAAGCAGCTTTAGGACCTATTTAAGATAGTAAAAATGTATTTGTTCACACCTTCTTCAAGCAGTGTCTGTCTAGTATTCCATCTATATTCATTTCTGTGGCTTTCCAAAGTGTAGGTTCCACCTATTACAGGGAGAAAAAAATAATAAAAATGTTAAAGTACAAGGAGGTGAGTTATATCTACAAAAGCCAAGAACTTCAGAGGCTGAAGATCTGTGATGACATCCTTCTAGCCAGGACCTGACTATGCTTATGGATATAAGCTTTGAAGTGTTGTCTGATTAAAATAAAATAGTTATGGGCTTCATAACGGGACAGGATCACAGGCTGGTTTGTATAACAGTATATCAAAAGCAAGACCACAGTGAGCTGGAGAAAAGGATGGGTGGGAATTCACTGAACTTTCTACAAACTTCTTGACTTAAGTGAAATTTTAATTTGTAGAATGGCTTCTCATAAGCTTCAGCATATATATGGACATGACCAGAAGGCCAAGAGATGTTGCTGTGGGAAGGCAGGGCAAGAACCAGCCCTGAGGATGTTTAGCTGGTGGGAAAGGGTCAGTGAGGAAGACAATGTGCTTATGCTGCTCAGAAGTTGCAGGTGTCCCAGCCAAACTTAGAAATGAGTGGTGGGACCAATATGCACTGTGGAAGACTTCCACAGATCTGCTGCAGTGTGCAAGCACTGCCCCATTTTTCTTGTTTTGTACCTTGCTCCTACCAGCTTCATTTGGTAGCAAGTATTATATTGCAAGAGACAATAAATAGTGGATGTCTATCCCCTCTCTCCACTCGAATCACATTTGTTTGAATTTGTACTCTGTCCTCTGCAAGTTTACTCTATTCCAGCTTGAAGTGTCCTGATCAATTGTCAAAAGTCATCCACAACTTCGATTATAGAACAGGAAAATTTCAGCCACAGATCTGACTAATATCTAATATATATGACTATTAATTAAGGTATTTGAGCTTAGGGTCTCCTGTATATACTATAAATGAAAGGAACGAGAATTTTCAGAGAAGAAACATCTCAGTCATCATTGTCTTTACAGCACCGTGAAGTTTGCATTGGTCGACTTCACAACAGTCTATGCATAACTACACAAAAAGTGGGGAAGAGAAACCCATCCTGTACATAATTAATGGCTTGTACTTTTGTCTCCCTGACCTTCTGCATGAAAGCAGAAAACAAAGAGCTACTGGAACCTCACATAACCATATTTACTGTCTGTTGGCTTTATTTCTCCTTCCAAAGTCTCCTTGGTTGAAAGACATGGGAAAGAATTTTCTTGGAAATGATGTTACTCTGAATTCTTCACCTCAGATATGTGCTTTCATCTAATCGTGGAGCTTTATTTCAGAGAATGCTCTGGGCTACAAGATACAGCATTTTAAGATTACAGAATCCACCCCTAATCTCCCAATCAGCCATTCATCACCTTGCATTAAAAACAAACAGAAATCCCATAGCAGGGAAGAAATCCAACCGTAATTCTGCCTGATGCATTTGTTCTCTTGTTGAACCATGAATGTGTGGGAGGCAGAGATTCAGCCTGGAGATATGCAAACATGGAGCTTTTCTCCTTGCTCTGCTTGCAGTGAGGATTGCACTCATTCTGCAGGGTGCTGAGACACACAAAGCAAAACTGGACAAGACGTTAGATCAAGCAGTACGGTCAAGCAGTCCCTGCACTGAATGGGGAACTGGCATGCCTGTGCTCTGCTCCCAGTTCTGCTAGGGACCTGGTCTCACTTTGGACAGGACACCTCACCTCTACCTGCCTTGGTTTTCTCTTCAAGCCATATCGTATTCTTGCTATTTGTGCTGGTGCAGTGCTTCTTCCACTGAATCTCAGCTTCAGCTGTGGCTATCAGCTACCATCTCCTGTAGTAGTAAATAAACATAAGTGACAACATCTCAGAATGTCGAGCCAGCTTAACCCTTTTTGTGTGTGTGTGTTTATTAGGGGTTGTTATAGTTCATGTTTCATCAGGAAAACATATATTCTCTGTGGAATAAAGAGTTTTGGTGGGGATGGAGTGAAATTGAATTAGACATGTGGTGCCATGGAAGCATGGAGAGCTAAAGCATAGCTGTTTCCTCAAAATATCTGATAAGACACATAAAATCTCCAAATATGTTTACAGAAAAAAATTAGTCAAAAATGGTCAAAAAAAAAAAAAAAAGATACCTGCTCTTCATACCGTGTGTGCCAATCACAAGAAGGGAAATAAGCCCAGCTGTGAATGTCATGTAGAGATATTTCATATAACCTTGTCCCCAACACAAACCCACCTGCCTCTAAGCCACCATGACCCTGCTAGGCAGCTGGCAACCATTTCGTTTTCTACAATAACTCATCAGGGGAGCCATGCCAACCACTTACACAAGCACTGGGCTCCTGACTCCTAACGATGTTGGTCGTAAACAACCCAGCTGAAGTTGATGGCAGCCGGGTGCTTGAATACACAGGAGTCGTGCTCATATGCTTAATGCTCCTCTGACATATAGCAGTGAAGTGGTCACCACAAACAAGGGGTGGCACAGGGATGGTCAGCAGCCCCCTGTCTCCGTATCCTTCCCATTCTCTCTCTGCTCCTGCACAGGACAGTGGCTTGCTGTTAAAGTTAAAAGAGAACAGAGTAAGCCAAAGTCATCAACCCTCTTTAGATATCAGAGTCTCTTTTCAGAAGAGAATAATAATGAATATCTGGGACAGAGGAAGCAGACAGATGCTTTTTAGACCAAAAAAGCAAAAAGTAACTTTCTGTGGTTCAGACAGACTAGACCTGGCAGAACCCAGAAGTTTGATCAAGGAACAAACTCTGAACATGGACAGAAATCTCTTATGCAAGATTTGCTTTTGTTATTAGTGAAATAAACTATGTTAAGATGGATAGAAAGGAGAAAATTAGAGCTTTATACTGTAAAAAACCCTTATATGAACACAGTTCAATTCACAGCTTTTGACATCTTCCCCACCTTGTTATGAACAGCAGTGGAGAAATCCAAAAAGTATTGGCCAGTTCTTTCTGTTCATTCACAAGAAAAAAGAAATCAGCAAAAGCTCATTTCTCATAAATTGTAATATTTCCAGTCAATATCTTGCTGCAAGTCTAATCATCTTGCATACATACACAAGAGGCATTTCCAGCTCAGCCAATATGATTAAGTAATAAAGCTAGGCATAAGAAGTTGTATGGTGTTCCCCATCCACTAAGCATATTGGAATAGAATTAATTCTCATTTTCAGGAACTATATTTTTTATATATGCACGTATATATTTTCTGAGAATAAGAAGCAACACTGTTATACTGCAGTTACTAGAGTCTTTCTCCTTAATTGAGAAAAATGTTAGAAAATGAGCTGATAGCAGCCTGCCCCTGTGGCTACTGTTTTATTTAGACAGGGAGCAGTTTATTTTCATTTGTAATATTTAATGCACGGTAGGAGTTTAGAAAAGACTGCTCAGTCCTTCAAAGAAATAAATGGCATGCAGCAGAAGAAAATGTTTCTATGACTGCTCTAAATCTCTTGGGAAACGATGAATTGAAAGGTACTATTGTCCGAGCGTTGATATAGATTACGAACAAAGAGCTGGCTCCAATAGGTCACCAATTACATCAAGGCAATAGAAATGGCTATTTAAGTTTCAGTCACAACTTCACAGCGTGAGTCATCTAACTGTTATTTATTTACTCTAATATAGTTCTCAATCAAATACCTTTTACTTGCTATATAGGTACTCATATGACTCTCCTGCATACTATTCTGCTGAATGGCCTAGAAAGACCTAACAAATAACTACAGGTCAATCATGTACTTCTGCCCTGGGGATCATGATTTAAAAGATTGGTATCACATTTTGGTCTTTCTGCTTGGACTGTAATTTTAAAAGTAGATGACACAACAATGCATGAAATGAGTTTTTAAAATGGAATGTAAAATCATTTTCCAATACACTTTAAACTGCCTTTGTTAACTCTCACACTCAGGAACTTTAATGGCACAGAGCTAAGGGGCATATTCCTAGCTGATGCTAATCATTATATCTCCTATTTTCTTCAACAGTGTTTATACCAGCAGTGAATCCGGCTTAGTGATTGCAGCTACAATATGTTTCCCTTAAATATTTCCCCTCATTTCCTCACTCCTTATTAGAACTGAAATGTCATTTATTGAAGCAGGTTAAGGATTTGAGAAGCCTTTTATATCCATTAACTCCATGCAAGTTGCAGTCTCCTTGGCAATATTTTTTATTTTCAACTTGCACATCAGCTTTCATGTGAGCTGGATAGTGTGCACTTGGCTCCTTGTCACTTCCAGCTCAGGAAATTAAATAAATTAGCATTATTGGATTTTTGTGGCACTTTACATCTCCGATAGATCAACTAAAGTCAAAATGGCAAAGACAGCATTCTCTTGAGATGTCTCCACTTGAGCCCTAAGCCCATACAAAAATGTAAACTTGTAGGTATGCTCTCTCTTGCATGGAGAAACTGCTGAACTGGATAGTCTCTGAATAAGAAACTTCTCAGAATCATTTAGTGGGGACACAGGGTTTAGTTGTCTTTACCATGCCAGTGAGACGGAGAGCTTTTATCATCTCACTATAATTTTCAGATGCCAGTAATGAGGGTCTGACCAGCCAAAGCAGTAAAAATTAGGTTTGAGAAAAAGACATGCTCAGTCCATCTACTGCAGAAATTTGTTGTCATTAGAACTAGATCCAGGCTCTTATCAAAAATGTATGTTAGTGGAATGTTTGGTTTCCACATCTGCCTTCAGAGGAAAGTTGTCAAAGTTCCACTAGAAGTACAACTTTTCCCAAAAATCTTCTGAAATAAACCCCACCACCCTGGATATGAACAAATCAGTGCTTTTTGCAGAACATCTCAATGAAAGCATCATCATCCAAGTTTCCCACAAGGGAAATGCTGTGCAGTTGTCATCTGTTTTTGATCCCTCTGGTGTGACCCTGTTGGCTGAGGAGTTGTGGCTCCCTGCCTGGTGCTGGTGGCCAGCAGTGGGAGATTGCACTTCTCCTAGCCACTTTCACACAGGCACTGGAGAGAGGTGAGCTTGCCCGTGATTTTGGTGCAGGGTAAAACCCATATGGTGTCTGGCCATGCAGCTCTGGAACTTCTGGCTCAACGTTTGGCCACTCCACTGTGACCAGGGGCTTTGGTAGACATAGGAGGCTGGATTTATTCTCCATCAAATCTCCAAACACACAGGTCAGGTGTTGTTACCTGAACTCTCTTTTACTTTAGAGACAGTGAGCCTCCCCTAAACTTTCTGAGGTTTATAGCAGACTTTTCATAGACTTTGGTTATTTTATTTTTTAAACTCACTGCTGGCACTTTAGAGACTCTGGCACCTTGATGAAAATGTCTTCAAGATATTGTTTAACAGCCTTTCACTTAGCCTGTGCTCTTTCAGGGCTCTCTGTTCTTATTTCCATGCAGAGCTCTTCTATGCCCTGAAGCAACCTCGAGATTATTATACTGGTATACACATACCACTAATGCTAAACGGTTCTTTTCACTTGTGCACACATCAACCAATCAACGTTAGAGACCTGCAGTCATCAATCTGAAAGCCTTGTTTGCCATCATCACCACTGAGGCCTATAGATCAATGAAAAGATGATATTGTTTATATAAAATTCAATAAACAAGACCTGTCTGAGGCTTACATATGGTTTCATTCATTCTAATAAAGCAAGTGCATCTCTTATAAGCTTTAGCCCATCAGATTTTGTAAACTGCTTATTCACTTCAACAATCACTGACACAAGGATATTGTTGTATCCAAGTCTAGGTCAAGCAAGACTTACTTGATCTCATCCTATTTCCATAATAATCTCTGTCATTTCTCTAAGAATAAGAAGGTAAGGGCACTTTTATTGCTGCAATAAAAACAGCAAAGTGATCTTCTGATGGCACTTAATTAGATTCATTTTATCTTCTTTGACTGAGCATGACATACTGTAACCCTTATTTATGAAGTAAAAATGAATGTCTTATGGTTCCTAACACAATTGAAGAAGAAATTACCATGGTATTCAGCTTAATCTGTGTTTGTATCCGACATAAATGATCTTAAGATAAATTGCAGGAAATTATTTTCTACTCCTGGTAACCATAACAACAGATGAGAATTGGTTCTAGTTCAACTTACTGACTGTTCCTGAACTCTTCCATAATGTGTAATAAAAATTATAAGACAAAAGCAATCCATAGGCTTTCATTGTTGTTTGTATAGGAACAATTTGTGAAGCACTGAAAACTAATTTTAGGCTCAAGTTAAGCTTCAGTCTTTCCGTTCTCCATCAGATGTATGGTGAAATGCATTTCTGTTCCAAAGTGCGATGGCATACCGATCATGTAATGGATCTCCCCAGGGAAGGGACACATGGCAAAGCTTAACAAAAGTGATACCTCCATAAATTGTGCAGAAGTGACCGTATTGTGAGTGTAACTGGACAGGATTCTAGAAAATACTGCAGATCTGAGGGGTCCCTAAAAGTGTCTTTGAAGCAGGACAGTAGGAACAGGTAGTGAAGACATCACCATGACAAGCAGATACTAAAAGAAGGGACCTGAAAAGTTTTAAAGAAGTAGATTTGAGCAGGGTAGGTCACAGCAATGATTGAATTTTAAAAATTAGAAAAGAGTCCTCAGTGCATAGGGAATGAAGATAAGAGCTTTGAAGAAATTTTGAGCTTTTAATTAGACAGGTCTTTAAATATCATACAGTGACCAGGTAGTTTGGATTGGTAGGGACCTCAGAAGATCCCTAGTTCAACATAATGCTTGAAGCAGGGTCTGCTATGAGACCAGGCAAGGTTGTTCAAAGCTTTATCTAGTCTTGAAAACCTCCAGGGACAGAGACATCAAAACCTCTATGGGAAACCTGCTCTACATCTTGACTGTCCTCATGGTGAAAGTTTCTCTGTATATAGAATCTGAATATCTCCCATTTAATTTTATGCCTGTTTTCTTTCATTCTCCCATCATGCTGCACTATGAAAAGCCTGGCTCTTCCTTTTCAATGACCTTCTCATAGGCAATGGGGGGCTGTTATTAGGTGCCCTGAAACCACATTTCCAGGCTGAACATCACCAGGTCCCTAATCACCTCCTCACAGGGCAAATGCTGTTGGCCCTGAGCATCCTGCTGGACCTTTACTGAATTCGCTCCAGTATGTCAATGTCTTTTTCATATTTGAGGTGCCTAGACTAGGTAAAGTATCTAGATGTGGTTTAACAGGTACCAAGCAGCACAAATAATCTTGATCTCTTATCTCTTCCGTTGATACAGCCCAGGATGCTGTTGGCTGTCTTTAGTGCCTGGGCACGCAGCTGGCTCATGTATCTATGAAGATGCCCAAATCCATCTCAGCAGAGCTGCTCCCCAGCCAATCAGTCCTCAGGTGAATCAGTGCTGAGGATTAGTCCTTCCCAAGGGCAAGACTTCATGTGCTTTAACGCTCAAGTGGCAAAAACAAATGCCTCTCCTGAACCATGCCAGACTGCTACGCCCTTGACTACAGAAATAGTGAGATCCAAGACAGGATCTACCCCTACTTTGTGCAGTTAGCTTTAAGCACCCATCATGGTGACATGATATAAAAGTTTCCTGGTAAGGTTGGCCCTGTCTCAGTATCCAGCTATGTTTCATACCATTTATTAGACCCGAGCTAAGTCTTAGGAAGGACTGTGACAAAAAGGAGCCTGTTAAACAGTGTTGACTGATGTCTGCTACCTCAGAACATCCCTATATCCTTTTTTCCTCATTTTTATTTTCATCTCATTCTTTTTGTATAACTTCAAAATTATGTTCCATGCAAGGTGAGGGAAGAAGGTGATGGTTTCACATTTGTCCATCCCCAGTGCACAGATTGATCAAAGATTTAGGGCTCACTGTGGCCAGCTAAGCAACACTCTCAGTTGCTTTAGAGTTTGTAGCTCACTGCCTGCCTTTCTGTTAGTAGCATATTGTTGGAGCACAGGATGTTACAGTCACCTTCATTCCTTTCTACAAGGCCAGTCATCCATTTCTTAATTCACCTTCAATCCAGCATTTCTGTTGGACTTGGCAATGGTGCAGTTCTGCCAGGTCATTAATCTACTCAGCTATATGAAAATCAAAAGCACAACCAGCTCTCAGACAAGAGATATCTGACAGTACCCATGAGCCTTGGCAGAAGAGATGATGGGAAGAAGTTACCGTTTCACCTCAGCTGAGCCTTTGCATGCAGCAATTGTGAGAAGTGGAGAGGAACATTTTTCAAAGCCACAGGGTAAGCAGTAGAAAAAGGGAAGAGGTGTTTTGGAGGACCCTTGGTTAGAATAATTTGCTGCCCAGCATGTGCTAAATTAATTTGAACACATATGTTGATACAGGATGATGGGGAGTGCAACAGCCTTTGCTGGACGTGCAGGCTAACAAGTAGTAGAGATAAGAAACAGTTCACTGAGCCAGAAAAGTTGCTTTTTCATGCATCTATAGGATATGTTTACACATTATAGTGAGAGAAATCAAGAACAACTCCTACCTGCACTACAATTCAAGTTTTAAATAGTGTATTGATGTAAAAACAGTTTCGCAAGGCTGAGAGGATTGTCCTGGTTTCAGCAGAGGTAATTTTCTTCCTAGCAGCTGTTATAGTGCTGTGTTTTGTATTTAGGATGAGAATAATATTGATAATACATTAATATTTCAGTTGTTGACAAGCAGGCAAGGACTTTTCAGCTTCTCATCCTGCCCTGCCAACGAGAAGGCAGAGGGTACCCAAGGAGCTGGGAGGGGGCACAGCCAGGACAGCTGGTCCAAACCAACCAAAGGGATATTCCCTACCATATGACATTCACATTCTCGGTATAACTGGGGGTTGGCCAGGAGGAGGGGCAGCTCAGGAACTTGCTGAGCATTGGCTTCTGGTGGTGAGAAATTGTGCTGTTCATTACTTGTTTTGTATATTGTTATTAATATTATTATTATCATCGTCTTCCTTTTCTGTCTTATTAAACTGTCTTTATCTCAACCCATGAGGTTTTTGGGGTTTTTTTCATCTTCAATTCTCTCCCCCATCCCACTGGAGGCAGGGAGGTGTGAGTGAATGGTTATCTGGTTGTCTTAGCTGCCAGCTGGGTTAAACCATGACAAGGATGAACTTCTGGTATAAACAGAATTGGCAGACTGGAACCAGTCCACTTAGAAGTGCTACCGTTATAGGGCAGAAGCCCTTCTTTCTGCCTTATTTGGATTGCAGGTTGTAGACTATAAAATGAGTGCCTACTGCATGACCTGGCAGGCAGCAGAACAGCCAGGATAGATCAGAAAGATGGCAGCACAGTGAAAAATTTGGATCTGGGTTGCCCTGATGTCATGCAATTGGAGGTGAGACCACAAAGAGCACTGGGTATGTTGCACTTTCTCATGTATTCTGCTCCTGTTCAGGAAATGTACAGCAGGCCACTTAAATCAGGACAGCCCTTTCAAGTTATTAATTTACACCAGCCAGGGATCTAACTCATGATTACTGAAAATCAGTAAAACTAGGTCACTTTACATCAGACCATTTGCAATTATTTCTTTCCTTTCTGAAAATTATTTTAGAGATAATAATAAAATTATATAGCAATTAAGTAGTGAGCCATTACACTCTGTGGAAGCAATTCAATATAGAGCGAGGCAACATCCATCCTGCAGTGGTTAATTATTTGGCTTAAGAAACAGACCTTCTTCCATGGAAGCATCTGAAGGTCACTGCATTCAGTCAGCGTATGTCTGATCCCAGCAGATGAAAACAGAACAATGCAGCCTGTGTGTGCAGTCTTCCCTGCAGAAACAACTGGTAAACCATAGCAGTAAGAAGGGAAGGAGGTTCAGCTGAAATCAGAATGATCAGATTCACTTTCCCTTCTTATACAGCTCCGCTGAACAAATTCAAAACCCATTAATGTCAGGTTATTTTGTCCAGGTGATCTGGCTTAGTCATACCTGTCAATGAGCACAAGGTTTAAAGAACTTAATCCTAGAGTGTGGTTAAAGCAACTTGTTTCTATCTAGCATGCTCAGAGAAAAAAAGTGAGAGTTTCTAACTTTCTGACATACAAGCAAGAGCAACAACAATATTACACTTAGAAAATGAAGACAGGAAATTCTTGATGATGGCAACTCCATTTTATGATTTATAAGAACAGTTGCATTCCACCCTAATTTCCCAACTGAATAGCAGATGCTCTTCAGTAAAAAGCTGTTATCATTTTATCTGTTTTACAATATGTCATGTATATTTTGCCAATCATATTTTGGCTCTCATCACAGTGTCTGCTGTAATGCAATTGTAAGCTTGTTTAATGAGTTCAGCATAATCTGGTGCTTTCAACACTGTGAGCACGCACACGCACGCACACACACGCAGATCATACATTGCCCACGTTATTCCCTTTTGCCTTGTAAAATAGAGATGCATCACTCCATCCATTTGTTAGGCAGAATCCGCCTTTGAAGGTCTGTGTGAAGTTTTACTTAAAATGGATGGCACAATATGGCACATGGCTTTTTACCTGGCTGAGCAGCTATTCATTAAAAAACATGGCCTTAATTGGTGTTGCCTCACATTTGTTTTAAAGCAGATTATTAAGTTACACCTAGCACGATGCATGCTGCTGTTTTGTAGTTCAAAACCGGAATCAGAAAAAGCTACTTCATCTTTGTACCTGTGCAAATAAAGACTTTTGTCTTCACAAATTTAGCATTTTATCCTCCCAAAACTTATCCATCAATCTATAGACTTATTTCCCTTGAAAATGCCTGCTATTCGCTCATTCTGCGAGCTCTGTTTTTTTCCCAAGGCTCCCAATTTACATGAAAATTCCCATTTCACATATCTGTTCACAAAGAGGCACATCCAGCTTGAGCTGAATTCGTTCTGCGGTACAGAAATTTTACAGAAGATGGCAGCTGGGGTTTGTGCCTTCCCAGTTCTTCATTTTTTTTGCTGTCTTCCTGTTATTCCTGGGATGGTTGTTCCTGCTGGCCCTCAGCTGAACTGGCCATGAGGATCCATGGTCAGTAGCTTTTACTGGGCCTTGCACATAAAACCCCCAAGCCAGCATTAATAAAAAGCATTCCTCAGCAGTTTTTTATACTGCCATTACACACCGCGTGCTTTTCATTAAGGGAGAACTGAAAAGTTTGCGTTTCACTGGATATCATGTCATCATGGCCATGGGGTGTAACAGCTCCAGCAAAACCCCTCTGATTAACAGCACAAGGGGTGATGATTTCAGGCTTCTTAAGTTGTGGAGGAACCAGCACGCTCACACTAACATGTCAAGTCTCACTAAGAGAAAGTTTTCCAGATAAATCTTTCACGGTGACAGATGATAATGGAGGTAGAAGCTCTCGTTGCTGTAACAAGGGCTGGTGCCCATGTACAGGGTCTAGAGAGCAAATCTTATGATTTGCAGCTGAGCAAGGGAATCTTATGATTTGCAGCTGCAGCTGAGGGAACTGGGGTTGTTTAGCCTGGAGAAAAGGAGGCTGAGGGGAGACCTTATCACTCTCTGCAAGTACCTGAAAAGAGGTTGTAGCCAGGTGGGTGTCAGCCTCTTCTCCCAAGTAACAAGCAATAGAACAAAAGGAAATGGCCTCAGGTTGTGCCAGGGAAGGTTTAGATTGGATATTGGGAAAAATTCATTCACCAAAAGGGTTGTCAAACATTGGAACCCGCTGCCCAGGGAAGTGGTTGAGTCACCATCCCTGGAGGTATTTAAAAGATGTGTGGATGTGCTGCCTAGGGACTTGGTAGTGCTAGGTTAATGGTTGGACTTGATGATCTTAAAGGTCTTTTCCAACTTAAACAATTCTGTGATTCTATGATTCTACACTGTAGGACACTAACTTTGGTTGCACTGCAGAGGGTGGAAATCTGCTACAGCTTTTGCCTGGGTGATGCACCCCTTGGCTCACCCCAGAATAGACCTTCCTGAGCTCTAGAGCACACTTTCTGATTCCTGATCTTCTGTGTCCTGGGCAGCCAAAAGATGTGGATTAGGATCTGACCAGGAAGCATGACAAAATCTCTCTGGGAACTGAAAATCCATGAGATGTTTGGAAAGGAAGAGTTTTGATAGAAACCAAACTTATTTGGACACATCTCCATTAGTTGACTGAAGTAAGAAAAAAATTCCTCCCACCTCATTCCCGAAGAGACTCTATACCTACAGCTTGTGCATCCTTACTTCAAATAGAGATGCAGAGCCTCAAATAACCTGGCAGGGAGCTCTCAGAGGGTGTGATCACTGCTCTATCCATGTGAATGCACTGGGGAAGCATTGGGAAAGTGCCACCTTTGAGCAAGAGGTGTCCACCCTTAGGCATGGAAGGATTTAGCAAGACAACATTGCCACCAATGGCAATCTGTGGAGCAAGGACAGAGATACTCAAGAGAAGTACCAAGCTAAGAGCCCAGATGATTTTTAGAAGGTGAAGATGGGAAAATAATTTTGACTACATCAAAAAAGAAGGGAGCACAGTGCTGAGACTTCTAGAAATGGTAATGAATCTAGGTGAGTAGTAATACAAATCCCATGCAATGATTTCTTCCCAAGAAATGTTGGTTTAAAAAACTTAGTGGTGTACACATTTGCTTGTGAGGCAAATTTTAAAGCAAACCTCGTATTGTTCTTGAAATGCTTATTTGCTCATCCTGCCAGAGAAGAGAAGCCCCCATATGATTTGTCTCACCAGTTATAAAAAGCTCTTCAAAAGGTAGAGAATGAAAACTAATCTAAGGTGATACCATCCTCACTGAAGGGAAAGGCACAACCCCATAGCCTTCAGTGGGTCAGCAATATGCTTTGTTCTCCTAATGGAAAGAATTGTCTAGAGCAGGTAAAGAAGTCATTCACTAAAAATAAAATTATCTACAGTGATCTTGTTTTTGAATTTCAAGTTAGTTTAAAAAATTATTACCAATATTTTACCAAAAGATATCACATATATTACATTATATTATACTATAATGTAAGTATACATACATATATATAGTTCATAGCACTTGTTGAAACCAAAACCAATATCAACATTTTTAACTTACTAAAGTCACTGTAAGTGAACAAAAACGGTTGATAATTATTTCTCTGGATGTTCCAGTGGCATTTTAGACAAAAAGCTTCCCCAAGAAATTCTGCTTTGAGTGGGTGTGTTTTCAGTTCTGCAAAATAGCAGTGATTTCACAATTTATTATCCCTAGAAATGATAATTAAAAGTTACAGACCTATACTTTTTCATTCTTCTGTTTATTCACACTTCAAATCAATAGAATACCTCGGAGGCACCAGATTGACCCCCAACTAGCTCTCACAGCTGTACAGAGTATTTTGTGCTGTTTGATGCCTAGTGAGATGTCACCTTTTTTTCTGGGGCACTGGGAGGGAGGAAGCATATTCCAAAGCCTGAGAAAATACTAACAGTTCTCATGCAAAGATGTCGAATGAGTAATGTGTTGGGGGAAGCAGGTGGAGGTTCCTTTATCTCAGCTGTGTTTCACCTTTTGAAACAGCAAGGAATTTGGCCCAAAGGCAGAAGTGCCATTTCTTGCCTCATAGACATTTGTTCCCAAACCACTGAGAAATGCTTTTATCTTCCCTGTGCAATAATTACAGTGCATCAAAAGGCCAAGAAGGCACTAAAGTACACCTGACTTGTTGCTGGAGTTTGATATTTTAAAGTAACGTGTTCCATTGTGGCTTCTTTCTTTGATTCATCTTTTCACTTCAAGCGCTGTCATCTTGGGCGAAGCAAGGCTATTTATCTGTGCACTGTGTACTGGATGAACTCCACCGGGCTCATTCCTCTTCCTCACCCTTCAGAAAAAAATTTTACAGAACACATAGGTCAAACCGACCCTTTCAGCTGTCTCCCATAGCCTCTGGAGGCTGTTGGGTTTTCCTCTGTTCTCGACAATTTGCATTTCTTTACAAATCTTCCCAATTATTCACATTTCTGATTCCACATGCAATACCAATTTCCAGTGAGTTATGACTGCGCCCTCGGTTACAATCAGCACAACAGCACACTCCCATCAACACTTTCTCAGAGGGCTGCAACAGCTCCCACCTGTCAGTGGGAGGTTCCTAATATTTTCTCATCCATCAGTCCCAGGATTTACTGTCTGCTGAAACAATCAGTGCAAGCCAGCCTACACCTGCACAGCTCATGGAGGGAGTGCATGTTCTCCACCTGCAGGACATGCACCAACAGTGATAACATGGAGGGTGAACATGGTAGCACAGATCTCAGTCCCAGTAAATACCCACTGCTGGTTTGCAGGACTTATCAGCCCAGTTGCATTGATTTATGGCACTGTGATTTTAGGTCAGCAGAGGACATGGGCTGTCTGAACCCACTTTCTCATGTGAGTAGCATTGTGGATCAACCACCTCTTGGACCAATGATTCTGGGAAAGCAGCAGTGTCATTACTGAGGGGATTGCTGATCCCTCACAGACCCCCACGTGGGCATGGCCATCTGCTTCAGCATCAGCAAGGAAAGAGCAAGACCCTGCATATCTGGCAGGAGGGACTAGGAGAGTACGTCAAACAGACAAGGAAGCACAAGGCACAGTGATATGATTATAGTTTGCATAACAAGCAGAGCACACCAGCTGCGTGGCCACTGTCAAGGGTATTGTAGGAAACTTAGCAGAAATGAAGTATAGGGTTTTGTGGCTGTGAGCTGACCTGAGTCATGCAGCCAAAGCGTTTCCCAGCCTTGCAGCAAGAACAGTGCACAGGGTCACTTCATGCTCCTCATAGATCCTTTCCCATGGATGTCTTCTGATTATTTAATTAATTGTAAAACACTGTTAAAGATAAGGATGTCTACTGGTGTCTGAGAAAACAATGAAATCAAACCATTTCCCAGTTTACTGTCTACAGGGTTATCATAATCACTGGAAAGACCAGCTGGTGGGTTGTACATATTGCTTCTCTGCAAGTGTGTGGAGGTGCAGATCTAGACAACAGCATAATAAATAATGGTACCAGGCTGACATAACATGTTCTTGAGCTATGCAGCATCTACTGCAAATGCTGTCTGCAGAAAAGAGGAACAATGATTGATTAATATATTTCAATCAACATGCTTGAGGAACACTTCATCTCTCAAGGAGAGAAAAAAAGCAAACCTGGTAGCAAATGCAGTGAACATCCAATTAAAAGGATTTAGTCCCTGTACCACCATTTCCATTTTCATAGAACAGCAGACAGATGCATGTCCTTGTGCATAGAGGCCCCACGTATTCCAATATGGTGGAGTTAAACCTGCAGAAAAATGGCTTAATTACATATTTTGCTATGCGAATCTCCTCCTTGTAAACCTCTTAACTGAAGGAAATAGCTGCATGATACTGCCTGCTAACTATACCACCCAAGCACCTTGCAACTTTTAATGTGCCAGGGAAAGGTCTTCATTCCCACCATGCAGGTGGGAGTTGAGGTATGGGCGGCTGAAGCCATGGCAAGCAAAGGGACCCTAACTCCTGCTGCGGAGGAGAAGCCCCTGCCCCTGCAGCACACTGCTGAGTGTGCGAGAAATCAGACAGCAAAAATGATGAACAGGAAAAAAAAATGCAAGCTGGGACCCATGAGCAATGACGAAGCTTGTGTAGAGATCAGCTTGGGAAGTACTTTGTGTATTTAGTTATTACATTATCTGTATCAATGACCTGTATCCACAGACCATGTTAACAATCCTGGAGTACAGTCAGAGGGCATCTGGCCTCCTGGCTACAGCAAATTTTGTAGAAGAGGGAAAAGGCTAAGGACATCAAGCTGCGTTTACACTCACGTGGGAAGAAATACTCTGGCTCTGTTAGTGAGACAGACGGCTTTGGTTCTCACATCACTGCTCATACTGCTGGCTATTTTCTGAAGCAATCAGAAATGCTGTTGTACCATATTAGGTCCTCAAGATAGACAGTCAGCTGCTTTCTAATTATAAAATAGTGCTTCTTATTGGAACAGGGAGATGGGTTTCTCTCAAGCAGCAAAACACTGGATCTGATCACTCCTGTTTTCTGTAGAATCCAGACAAACACTATTATATATTTTAGGTATGTCTTCCTTTTATATTGAATAGATGTGATACAATCCCACCTGGCTCAGCTTTGCTGTCATGGAATTAAAAACAGAATTGTGCCCTCCACTGCTAATATTATATGGATACCCTATAAACTCATTTTAATCTCCAGCCCACATTCCTTCTTTGCAAGTTAATGTGGCATGCTTGAAGGAGAAGTGAATGGAATCATGACATTCACAGAATTCTCCTGAGAGTTTCCACATCAGATAAGAAAATAAAAACCAATATCTTAGTCCTGAGGTTGGTGACAGGCAAACCATCACGTTCAGCATCGCCTCCTCTTGGCCACGCTTTTTGCCTTTTGCAGAGTGAACTGAACTTGCAGAAATGTCACAATGGATGTCCCTGAGAGTTGGATCTGATCCATAACTATTTAAACGACACCTGTGAATTAAAGCTGCTTTACACACAACCTCTAAAAGACGCTAAACTGCAGGAATGCAAATAGATGATGGCGTATGATGACTTTAAATTATAGTAAAGTGATCCATAGAGAGGGGAACTGCTATCAAGAGAGTAAGTGAATGCAAAGAAAGACATCAGTAACCTTGATATGTGTGCTTTGCTGATGTACCACTTCTTCCCAATGGGGGGAAGGGGATGCAAAACAGAGCGACGAATTCATGGGATATAGGCACCTGTACGCTGATACGTATAAATATAGGTATAACCGTCTTCAAATAGATCAATGGTGACTCTAGACTAGCATCTAGTTCAGCAGCCCAGTCTCTGCAGGTGGCTTAGCTACCTTCACATGTATCCTCAATTTGGAAGGTGTCCACATTTTCTTCCCCTCCTATGCAAGAAGATACTCCTACACCCAGCAATCCTTGGAGCAGGCAGAGGACTTTGCAATCCTGCTGCTTTGTCATTGCTTCAGGATGGCACCAGATGAGGAGGCACCCAAGACACTCTGTAGAGCCGTAGCCAGGCATCCACTTCTTCTGAGACAGGCTGGCTTCAGGATTTAATAACTCCATTGCACTGTGGACATTGACAACAGCATCTCCACAAACATGATAATGTATGTGCTGCATTGGTGGCTGACAACATTCAAGCAATGGATTCATTGATTAGTTTCTCCTGTTTCAGAGTAAGGTGTCTTGTGTCTTTTAATCCCATCACTATGAATGCAATAGTGTGTGGAGAGATTTTGCTAAGGCCACTCCCTCCCCTTTACCAAGCAGCTGAGTTAGGGCAATGATGGGCTGACCTCTAAATGGCACTTATATCATCCTTTTCTCCAGATAAGACAATGTAAATGTTCCTCCCTGCCTTGTTTTCCCTTTAGGATAAACCTTGTTGTTCTCTTCAACTCTCATGTGATGGATGTTGTAATGCATTTGGAGTCTACTTTATGCATATCATGCCTACCTCGTTTCATTCTTCTGCCAACAATCAGCTGATTTAAAAAGACTTATAGGTAATGTTTGAGCCTTTTCAAAAGAGCAGCGTATGCTCCTAATTTCCTTTAATAATCCATTTTCATTCAATTTATATAGTTTTCTCCATTCTCTGTAGACTAAAAGATTTCATTTATATTCAGGTTTTCCGTGTAAAGAGAAGTTTATTTGGGGAGGGCCAGAATAACATCCTTGTTTTAAAAAATTGTTTCTGTTAAAAGATCAAGAGCAAAAATATCTTTAAAAATTTTCTGTCTTATTTGTGCATCATTTAAATGGAAAAATGTCACTCTTCTATTATGTTAATGATTTTTAAAAAGGTGTAAAAAAAATTTACCTGTAAAGAGCAATCAAACACCTCTTCTTGCAACAGAAAAGGCATCATTAAAAAAAAAGAAAAGAAGAGACAAGTGCATATTTAAATGAATGATCCATTGTGAGGATACGTGAGAGTGATTTGTGTCTTGAAGCTCTGCTGTCACTTAGATTATGCCTGATGAACCTTTAATGAATGTTCACAGGAAAAACATCTACTCATATTATTTTATTTGGGAACAGGGAAGGCAATAGCCTTTTTTAGGGGACAAAACTGAATGGATTTTCTTTCAGCTCAGTAGATACATTGATACCTGTAAATCCTTTCTAAGTGTGCTACTGTAATTATAAATCTTTTAGCTATATTTTTCATTAGAGAACATTAAGGTAAATATTCTCTCGAAGAGAAGATATATTTGGCATATAGGTTTTTAAAGCTGACATTTAAGTACTCACTGCAGCGTTGCAGCTGTTCAATAACATTGTTCTTATTATTCATTATTTAGGGTTTGTACCCCTGGATGCACTGTTCTTTTGCTTTAAAGCAACAAGACCCTTGATTTACCAATTACACGTAGTCAGTTATTACCTAGCAGAGAAAGTGGAGTCTGTGGGAAACTGCATCTGATCTGCTCAGCAATCCTATATCCATTTCTCCAGAAGCACAAGCTATACCCCATAACCTTAACCAGCATGGGTGCTGCCCCTACACAAGCCGACAGAAGAGAGTGCTGTTCCAGGCTTCCTCAGCGCTGGCTTTCTGTCTAGCCCAGCTCAGCCATGGGAGGATGGGTGGGCAACAACTCAGCCCTGCACCCAGCCCACCTCTCTTCTTACTTCCCGGCTGCTTCCCTTGTTGGACAGCCTGGACCCCACTTCAGAAGACACACCTCTTCCCTTGCAAAAGCAGACCCGTGCCACCTTTACTGCCTGGGTGACATCCAACACCAGAGCCGTGGTGCGTGGTTTGTTGCAGACATCAAGACTGTGCAGTGATGTTGCATGGTACAAAGAGCTGTATTAAGAGCTACAAGACCTACGTTGGATATCTATAGCCTGGTAATAAAACTTTCTTGCTTTGCCCTCTTACTGTGTGTGGTGTGTTACATATTTCAGACAAACCTGCCTTAGGAATTCTCCAGGATTAGGTTTAGCAGTGCACTAGAGCATGCTTAGTTCTAAGCACAGAAATGCCACGGGAATCAATCTGGAGTGAAACGAGGAACACGTTCAGAGCCCCCACTCATCATATTCAGTGACAGAAGATTATCTCCAGCACGCTCTGTGTTAATAATCAAGGGTATATGTAAATCTAATAACATGAGCAGAATAACCTATCCTCAATTAATCTGGGTGTTACACTCATCAGCTTTGATCAACTCACCTTACGACCGACCAAGGCAAGCTGGTGTGTGTAGAACCTTCACATCCACCCTAAAACGCAGTTTTGACAACGCTCATAAGAAAACATCAGAGCAGAGAAGCTTCTTAATTAACTTGGTCTAATTTTCACTTGTCATTTTTTTCTAATACAGCAATTTGCATGTGTAGAACTCTGAGTGAAGTAGTGGAACACTCATTTGACAGGTAAGTAAAATCAGGACAAAATCGATCACTAGCACAGAGAAGTGAAGTGATTTACTGAGAGCAGTGGACTGCACCCCCTCCCCAGATGCGCTAGACAAGGTGGAGAAGCTTGATATCCAGCCGTGGGCAAGTGAATCTTAAGAAGGAATCAGCAAAACAAAGCTTTTTCAGGTAAATGCCTCAGAAATGGATTTTCTGCAGCACAACACATGAGTTTTTAACATTTCCTACAGAGTGGAAAAGTAAGCAAATAAAAAAAAACCATCAAGACCTCTGGGAGGAAAACTGTGTGAAGTGGGACCCTCCTTCCTCATTTTGCACAGCATCAGAGCGACCTGATGATGCTAAGCCTTGTTTTGGAAAATGTTTTGTTCTCAGCTGCTAAGAAAACACAGATTTTACTCCAAACATTAAATGCAGCTTTTAAATACGACTTGTTTCTTCGTATTACAACTTGCAGAGTCCCAGATGGTACCCTGTACATTTCCACGTTACTTAAAATGCTAATGTATTCCAACTTCTTCAGATGTTGTTTAACACACACGCAAGCGTGGCGTACACCTTAAGTGAGAGTGTGAATAAAGAGCAAAATCACAAAGCTGGAATGTGGATATTTCGTTAAATGCTGCCACTAAACCTTCTACTCCTCTCTCTGCCCCCTACCCCCACCCCCGGCAAGCAAGAAATGGAAGCATAACATCACATGGTTCAAGGCTCCTCTTTAGCAAGCTATAATTTAACCTCAGGTTATCTTGACATTCACATGCTGAAGGGAACACTTAGCGTGTGTCATTGTGTGAGAACAGCTAAATGAGAACAAAAATATAGAGAAAGAGGTCAGAAAGGAAAGAGTAGTAATATAAGCAATTTACACATCTGTATAAAGTACGGGTGATTTTGTAACAGGCTGTGCTGTGTCAATACATTCGCTCAGGACATTTAATGTTTAGAGAAATGCTAAAATGAAGCACTAGCTACAGGTAAAATTGTAAATATTCAGGGAATTCTGAGAATGGAGGACACACAAATATTCGCACAATGTACTAATGATCTGCTAAGGAGTGGCAGAAACCTCATATCCCTTCCCCTGAGGATCTAACATTTCTGGAAGCCCTCATGACATTTCAGGCTTTTCTTTGCCCATGAATCTCTCTCACCCCAAAATCTCAATTTTACTCATCAATATATCTCAAATGTAAATATCACAGATACTGTGTTGGCAGGGTGAATATTTTGGCAATGGATTTCTACCCCCAACACTTCATCTCCAAAGGTAAATGATGAAAAATAAATAAATACTGAAATGATGAACAATTGCAAATGTGACGGCTAATTACTGGGTCTGGTCAAGTAAAGCACAGTATTAAGACTCCTTGTCCTTGGAGACAAGGCAACTGAGAGCACAAATACTCCTACTCATGAACATGTATGTTGCAAAAGAGGAGCTGATTAGCTTAAGACAGTACCACCCATGACTACATCTGCCGGTGGCAGAACACGTGTGTATAAAGCCAGTAAGAGCAACCAGACCCAAACTGAATTTCACTTTGTGCCATTTGTGTTACCACATAGACACAATTTTCTCTCGTGATGCAGACATGGATAGTCAGGGTTGATTTTATGTCCTCACTTATGTAGGTGACAGCATCACCTATGGAACAAGTCTGACGCAGTCCCACCAGCTTCCTGGACACACCAAAAAGCTTGCCCCTACGGTTCTTTGGCTCTCATATAGTGCATCCTTTTCCACAGGAGCTCAGAGCTGTGCAGGGACATTCACCATCCTTTTCAGGTCTGGGAGTCATTATAAACCCCTGGATTATAAGTGGGGCTCACAGCTCTCATAGAATTGAGCAACTGTAGAGCCACCACTGCCAGCTGTCGCCTTGAAATGCCTCCTCTCAGCATATCCCTGATGTAGATAAGCTTTTTGGTCTGTTGTTGGGTGCAAAAACATTAGAGGGGTTGCACTGAAGTGGTGGCAACAAGGACTTCACCAGCAAACCCCAGTTCTGTTCCCTGACGCCTTTTCTCCAGCACTTAATGCATAAAAATGGACCGGGTCATGTCCTTCTACTCTGCATGGACTTATCTGTGGGATTAAATATGCAGAGAACCATCATGATGTGCAGCCTAATGATTTCTTCAGCTTCTGTTTGAGATGATGTGGAAGACAGTACAAAAGACCAGCAGATTATGATAGATATCCCATCAGTAAAGGATGGCTGTATTATCAAAAATACTTATAAAAAAAAGGTAATTATTTTCTGTGCACTTTATAGCCTCCCAGGAGTAACAGACAGACACTCCCACTCCCACAACACTCCAATATTTCACCGATCAAGGACATAACCCTGGTTATTTACAGACTGTAATGAGACTACCCATACTTTGATGTTACCATAAATAAGCAGGTAAAACTGCTGAGTTTCAAGAAACTCAGCCTGATTGCCTGGAAGATGTTATTATTTTAATAAAAAAGAATGGCATGTATAATGATTAAATTTATATCAAGTGCACAAGCAGGTTCCACTCAAGGAGAAGTGTACAAGCCTTTCCAACACTGTGCGTACTTTAGAAAAACTGCTCCCGGGTTTTCAGGAAAAAGTAAATCTTTGTTCAAATGACATGAGGAAACTCTTCCCAGGGACTGCCTGAAAGCCAAGGTCTACCTGCTTGTGATGGATTTCAGCAAACTACAGGCTCGGTACGTCTCAGATATGACAACCCCTGTCAGATAAACTGTACTACGTAAGCCACAGGAGCTGTAGAAGTGGTACAGCTCTCTTAAGAGCATCAGTCCTGCCTGGTAAAGCCATGCCTCAGATCTCTTCTCTAAACTTTACCTTTCGTCCCATGTTAAATGTCACCTGTACACACATTTCAAAATATCATTTAGGTTTACCTTATCAAACAAAAGGTAATTATTTTTTAATTGGATGGATTGATGGTGGCAAATTTGAAGAAAAAGTGACCCAAATCCAAACAGAATATGCAAAAAACCCCCAAACCAATCAACTCTCCCCAAACCACTAAACAAGCAACTTCTGTACCTTTTTTCCCCCAGTGACTTTTATAAGTTGTTTCTATTCTGGGTTGGATAGTCTTATATTTTCAGCACAGCTTTAGAGCCACATGAGATTGAGGAAAAATACCTGCATTTTGCAGTGCTTAGCTAAGCTAAATGGGGTTTAAAGGTTCATCCATTTTTACTATGAGAAAAGATCAGCTTCATCTAATTCAAGTGTTGAACATCCCAAACTTTCAGAAGGCCTCAATACAAAGACTCTTCTACATTACCAGGCAGTGCAGTCTGGTAGGAGCGGGTCTGCAGAATTACATTGCTGGTGCTGAGCGCCTGATACCCACATTTCAGTGGTGTAAGGGGCTTTCATTCTTGAGGAGCTCTGGCGTCATGGATTGAATTCCCATGAGCAGCTGCATACTGGTGCACATCTGGAACATATTTTCCAGTTTAGTTTCAGCCAAAAAGAAATCCAATTTGTGTGCTTCAAGACTGCTCTTTAACATCAGCCCAAGTGTGGTAAGTAGAAAAAAAATCAGAATATGTGCTTCACAAGAACAGCCTGATCCCAAAGTAAAAAGCTAAAGAATATACATGCAAGGAGTCGGGATCAAAATGTTAGTAACAACCTTGACTGTACTGTAGGAAAGCTGGTGCCCGTCAAAGGTAGAAAGGAGCCCCTCCACAAGCTGATCAAGTGAAGAGAGTCTCGCTTCTTCATATGTTTGAGACGTACTTTTTGACAGACATTGTGCTACGTATGCTACATATTCCATCAATATCTGTGCCTCTTATCTTTCAAAACTGCCAACATAAAGAGTTGGGCTCAGACACTGCAGGCTGGATTTATGTGTCCTCGTTTAAGGTGGATAAAAGCTAGATGCACAAGTCTGAGCCAGTCACCCTAGGTACCCTTTATAATCAACAAAAAGGTTTCACACTTATGGGATGCAATCTCTCTGATCTCTCTTCAACACTCGGTACAAGAGGAAAACATAGAGAAATAGATCTCTCCGTTGATTATAAGGGGAAATTACCACAACTTGTTCAGACATAGTGATTGAACATCCAGGTATTGAATGCTACCTTTCCAAGTACTTGTCTCTGTTGCTTGCAAAAGCTATTGTTTTGATGAACTATATATATTTGTTAATTAATAAAGGCTTCCTAATTTTTGTATTTGTGACACAATGAAGTGCATATCTCTGTACAAAATCAAGCTCTATACAAGGGCCAAATGACATGGAAAACTGAAAACTACTTTTTGAGATGGCTGCATTCACAAAGGTACTTTCAGAGACTGAGCAATAGGAGGGAGGAGGGTCATATTTTACATCAAGGCATACCTGCTCAGAACACCTTCTTGCACACACTGTCCTTTGAGATAGGTACTGCTTGGAGTGAGCGTGCTGTGCCAGGAGTGCTGACTGATTCATATCGCTGTGTCCTTCTCCTTAACAAGGGTTTGAATCTACTGCTGTTCTTCCCAAGGGGAATTAAACACGAAGACAGAGGTTGTTCTGAGGTTCAGGGGAAGTACAGAGAGATAGATGAACAGTGAGGAATTCTCCAACCTTCCTCTCAAGAGTGAGTCATTCTGCAGTGAGAAACCTGGGCAAGAAGGAGCCTGTGAGTCCAGCTTAATGCTTGTCTTTCCACCTGTTGGAGATTGTATATGAAAGTTTCCTTTTCTGTTTGGGTGGGGGTTTTTTGTCAGTGTGGGGTTTGGGGTTTTTTTGGTTTGTTTTTTACTTATGTTTTTCCAAAGGTAGCAAGTAGTAGAGACAAAATAGAGAACTTTAAAACCTGACTCAGGCTTCCAACAACCCTTCTGACCCTCCTGCACAGAGTGCTAGAGGAATAAACAGGCTGAAACAAATAAATTCACTATGAAACTCCCGCTACCCTAGGTTTTCATAGTTTATCTTCTGACCACCATCCATTATGCTTAAACAAGCTCATAACTTCTTTATGTTCAAACATAAAGTTGTTTATAGCTCCCACTACTTTCCTACACACTAGTGTCCTTCCTTTTTGATACTTGAAAGTGTTCATAAAATACATTTTTCTTCCTTTAATAAGGCCTCCTGTGCACGTTTTCCTGTAAAAAGCTCTATTTCTTGCAAAAATACTTGAAAAGATACTTGAAATTAGCTGCCTAATTTTTAAACATGGTCTGGCATCCAAAATTTAGCAGAATTCCTGTTTAAAAAGTAATTCCTGGGAGAGTTTTTACTTATCTCTAATCTTCAGGACAAGACAAGATTTGGAGAAATCTTTTGATTAAAGTGGGGCTTTCAGTTCTGACTGAGCCTTCTTAAGAGGATTTGCTAACACTTACTGACCCTGTTTCCTCTTTGCAGGGTGCAGTCTTTAATTCCTCCCTAGCACATACAGAATGAGTTGTTAAACCTTTGTGCCTTGCTATGCCATAAACTTCAGACATCAAAACTGAAGCGTGCCAGGTCTGCAGTCAGGCACTCAGGGGACAAGCTACAAAAATTCTCAGGGAAATCTCTGAGCAGATGTGTTTTGGTGTAGTTTTTTTTTTTTTTGCAATAGAAACCATCTGCTGCCTTTTTTTTTTTTTTTAAACCAGTGAAAAGAAAAAGTCCTCTCTCAAAATGATATGAATAACTCATCAGAAATGCAAAATCTTCAAAAGGTGCTCATGGCTGGAGCAAGTTTCTCATGCACATCCTGCTAATTATCAACGAGCAGAATTCTGTCCTGAGCATCTGCTAAAAAGGTAATTCTTGAAAGGCTCAGCTTCAGTTCTGGACACCTGTTTTCCCAGCCTACCACTTTCCTCCTCCTGTGCTGCTGAGATCTTCTCCAGTTCTTATTACCTCAGTAGGTGATACATGCTATTCTGTGAAGCCTCCAAAGCACATAGAATCTTAAGAGAGAATCTATCCCAAAACCCACGGTTTTCCCTAAGGAGCAGAAAGTTGTCTGTTGGTCCCGCTCTATAGACAGATGATTTGAAGGACTGAATGTGAGCCTAATGCATGTGATAGACGTGTATATGACACCAGAGATAGACCAAAGGAGGTGGCAGGCACCAGACTTACAACCTTTGTGTTTTAATGTGGCATCTTCTGCTGCTAAGATATAGAGAAGAAGCTCTTTCAAGCATACTTTGCTCTGCCTGGCATGTAAGACCTGTGGGTGAGCTTACAAGCTTCCACACATGGTGCCTCTCTCAGCTGAATCCCAACTCTGTTTCAGGCTAAGATCTGAGATTGCATCAGATCCCAAACTTGCTTCCATGGGAAGGAAGCACATCTGAAGGTCACTTTACCTACAGCTTATATGTCTCCATTTGTCATGTGTATGATGTACTCCTATTTGGATAGGATCCTGAAGAATAATTCAAATAATAGTTCAATAAAATAGTTCCCAAACTGAGTCCAATAGGTAAGACTCAGTGGATAGATGTCTCTCCAAAGGCATGTCTCAATGGCATTTGGGTGGCTTGGGTAGCAACATTGAAGATATGAAGTCACAGACCAGCTTCCAAATAGCCAGGGCTTGAAATGAGGTGACACAGTGCTGGAGATGTCCTCCCTTAGCACCATGCATCAGTGCTAGCAGGAGTTGTACTTCCTGTAAACCTGCCTGTACTCTCCCTTCAGGCATTGGGAAGCATCTGATTTCTTCTACTGTTTGTACTTAAGTGGCTGAAAATTATGCACCTGCAATTCACAACAAAACCTTGTGCTACTTAGAGACCGCTTCTCAGCAGGAGGCTACCCCATGGTGTGCACACTCCCCTCCTGCTGATGATAGCCATGATTCTGCACCCAGAGTATACAAGAATTTAATCCTGCCTGAATATCTGGTGTTGCTGACAGTCATATTATACTTTTGCAGATTCATCTTCTTTGCCCAACCCACGGAGACAGAGGCATCTTTTCCACAGACATCTCTAGGCAGGGAAATTGCCCAGACCCGGACTGTACCCCTTCCTTCCCCTTTGCACGATGTACATCCTTCACGCCTTTGCTGCTGTGTCCTGCTCTGCTCTGCTTTGCAGGCAGCTGGGGCAGAACCCGTCTCCTTATGGCTGTGTCAGGGTTGTCTCCTTTGGGATGGAGTTCATAACTGAGCAACTTCACAAAGGGATTTTTTTGATCAGTGAAGAAGATGAAGCAAAATATATCAGAACTGCCTGTTACGCATCTGTGTTTCTGCTATGGCCTATACTGATCAGCAGCACAAGTCCATAAGAACACAATCACTGGCTCAGGCACACTGAGCACGTGTGCTAGCGAGGAGCTCCACTATACAGTGTTCCCTTGTGATACCTCTCCATCCTGAGGATCCTGACACCTTTTTTTGGTTGAATGGAGCATTGTTTTCAGCAGAGACATTGATCCAAAATACGGCCATGCCCTCTATCCCCAATTCCAGTGCAAGAATAGCTGTTCCTTGGGGTGACAAGAGAAGAATAGCAACATACAGGTGTTACCAACCCTGCAATGCAAAAGCTTTAAGGGCTGTCGTATAGCAAGGTATGGCAATGACTGGAACGAGACAAAGTGACTTTGTAGCTGGATGACTGCATAGATCCAGACTTCCCTTCCTTCCATGCAGGGGTTCCAGCTACTGCACCAGCTGTGATGTGATTTAATGAAATTAAATGGTTGTTGAGCCACTCAACACTAACTTGTGGGATTGAAGGTAGAGATATCTAGCTATTGCCTCTAGCCCAATTCTGCAAAAACAGCGTGTGGTCTCCTGATGGCTGAGTTCAGGGTTATTTCCCAGTGAGGGTTGGTCCACATGGGTGAACATTTTGAATGGAACCATAAATATTATCCACATCTCATCCATTTCCAAAATTCCCCTGCTTTGGTAATTGGAAATGGAAATTGCAGAATGAGAAATTGATTTCTTCTTCACTTTTGCCACACAGAAAGAAAAGAAATGACTGGCAATGTTTGTGAAAGGCTTCCCAGCCCACCCAGATCCAAGATAATAAGCTTTCCCAGGCAGTAGGTAATTCCCTCTAGTGCTCTCTTCTTTTTCCATAGATGCAGGTCTTGCTGCAAATAACAGAAGATTAAACTCCTCCCTCTGAAACTGAACTGCACATCACTCACACAGCAAATATAACTGAAAAAAAAAAATTCCCTTCTTTTGCTTCTTTATTAAATACCATCACTTAATTTAGAATGCAAACCAATATATTAATAAGGAATGTATAATTTTTAATGTCATCTGTGCAATCACCCTCCTAGATTGATTCTACCTTGAGCTCATTGTATTATTGTTAATGACTGAAAGCTCACACCATACTTTATCAACCAAAGTCTGTCTCCAAGAACTTTCTAATTAGTGCTACTAATCACTTATTCCTTCTCAGTGAGACTAATGCATTATTACAAAGACTTGTGAAATACGTCCAACAACATATATGTCTTGTTAAAATGACACTCAGGAGATACCATTACCCACATCCATCAATGACACTTAATCCATCACATGGAAATATTGCTTAAATACTGCTACCGAAGTCAGCTGGGTGCAGGCATCATCAGTGAGACCTGCTAGGCACAATGCCTCCCTGCTTAGGGCTCTGGCACGCAGCCAGCTCTCTTACATCATATAGCAATTAATGTACCCTTACTTAGATAAGAAGAAGTTAGAGAGCCAGTGGAAAGTAGCAGTGGAGTGGGACAACTGATGAAATTAGCTGCAGGAAATCTATTTTGTAATAAAATTGTTCATAAAAGTGAAATGTCATTTAAAGGCACAATTTCCATGGGGAATAAGTTTTTATGTCTGTGTGCATCTTTAAGGCAAGGAGTTTTTCTTTTTTTTTTTTTTTAATACTTCTGTCATTTAAATGGTTTTATAGAAGCTCAGAATATACAGAGATGTTTTTAAAAACATGGGAATCTTATTATGTTTTGTGCATGTCTTTTTTCCTTTTCTATTTTTTTTTTTTTTTTTTAAATTCAGGATGATTCAAGTTGCTGTAGTCATTTAGCTATGAGAAATACTTAGATCACTAGAGTGAAGATAATTAACAATATGTGTAAATGAATATGCCGATTTCTAAGTGGAAGAAAATATACCATTTTAAACTGATAGGTTACATTGATGCAACCTGATTATTTTCCTCCTTTTCCTGTGTTTGAATACAAAACCAACCATAAAGTCAACTTTACAAATACATAAAACCCCACACATACCCCAAACTCTCTAAAGGTGACAGGATATGTTACAAAGCTCCTCCTTTTGAAGTAATCTAAAATTAAATTCAGATTCTTATTTTATCAAAATCTCATGAAAAATTCTGGTATTTGTACAAAAATTCTTTGAAATCCAAGTGATTTCTGAACGTTTATGAATAAACACAAGCGTAGTGCTTGAACCAGAAGACAAGCCTTCCTGAGCAGTTCGAGGGAAGCTCTTGCTGGCAGGAGCCAGATGGTGTCAGATCACAAGGGAAAGTGAAAATAGTGAATCCCTCTTTTTCCCGCAAGGCAAGGAGAATTTGTGAAGATCCCTGCTGACTAGAACTCAGCGTGTCATCTCTCCGCATGCTTGGGATTTTTACTGCTATTGCTAGAGGTTTTTTTAGTGCTAGTGCCTGTATCACGATGATGTTACAAATTAATCAGCTAACCTAAGGAACAGAAATGTTACAGTAAAATAAAACTCCACTGTGTGAATTAAGGGATGGGGAAAAGTCCCATTGCTACTTGTAGTACCTGAAGAGGCTGAAAAAAGAGTCTCAGTGTGCAATGAACCACTCCTGATATTACAAAACAACAACAATGGATCTACAAAGGCAGCTTAATATCAAAAGGTGAACATTACAAAGAAGGGCTTTGCAGATCTACAGCCAACACTAACCCCACTGCTCTCCCTGTGGTAAGACTCATCTACAGCCTACAGACAATATGATGAAAGCAGGCATCCACAAGCATTCCAGTTATTTTAATTATTTCCACAGCTGCAGAGATTAATCTGTAGAAAAGAGGAGGATAAAACTGCAGATATGGGCAGGTTGAGGAGAGGGTGGTAACTCTGCATTATTGGGTTTTTCTCCTGTCAGGATCAAGCTTTGCTCTTGCAAAATATCAGGCAGTTGCTTAAGCTTTGTGTTAACACCTCATAGTCAACAGCAGTTGAATTCCACAAAACTTGCCATCACTTCTCCCATTATGCTGTTTCCTTGCCCCATCCTGCCACACATGTTCTCGCCTGTGCAGCAGGGACTTCATGAAATAAGATTAAATGTGTTTCACTCCACTTCAGGGATAGTCTCGGGGATGCCAGACCTGGGAGCGGGGAACATGGCTGCTTTCCTTGTGTCACTATATCAGACACAAATTTTCCCTCTGGTACCTACAATTGTGTGCAGACTCTGTGTGTATTTAAAGCAAACAAAGGGAAACAGATTCACACATAGATAGGCAGACCTGCTCAGAGAGGTCCTGCAAGATTAGAGAGAAAAGAAGTTCTCTCATCTTAATTAAAGCTGAAACTCACTTCCCATTATGAGCCTAATTACATTTCAAACAGATGCACTTTCAGTGTGTGCAACTGTTCTGGCATTGTGAGAAGCAGAATGGACTGTGGCTTCAGCTACGGAAAGGTTAGACTCAAGAGTAAGGCATTTTCAGAGGAAATCTCCATGAGCATCTGCCAGCCTGAAAAGGGAAAGCATCGGTGAGCAGGTTTTTTTATATCAGATACATGTGCATGTGAGATAAGTCATAAGGTCTGGAATTCACTTATTTTAATTATTCTAGGACCTCAGATTAGGTCAGGAAAGATACAGATAAAAAATCACTAAGCAATTGCTCACAAGAACAAATGGGTACATAGAAAAAAAAAATCCTTTGCCCTGTTAACATAGAAGTTTAATAAGTTTAATAAGCATAAAGAAAATCTATGCAAAACATATTAAGTCAAACAGTCAAGGCCCATATGAACTACTGAGCAAAGCATAGAGACAGTCATTCAATCAGTAAACCTATTGACAAGAAAGGGTCTCGAGGGGAGTTCCCCCAGAAACTGGAAACATCACATTTCCATCACACCTGGTACTGTCAGGCATTGCCAAAAGCCACATCTGATTATCTCTTTTCTGATACTGCAGTAAACAGGGTTATCTCCAGTGAGGACAAAGGGGTTTATGTAGGGGGTCTTGAAGTCAGCTGAATGCTGTAGGAAGGACGCTTGTGCTTCCTCCGTCTCATCTCTTCGCTGTGCTTACTGTAAATGACAGGGAATTGCAACAGAGCCGCTGATGCCCGCAAGATTGCAAACTGGAAATGAGGGGCTTGAAGAAAAAGAACAAACAGCCTTACTATCTCTGAATACAATAGATAGCAAACTACCACACCACAAATGCACAGGAATTAATCAAGGTGGCTAGAAAACCATGGAAACTTTGCTGAAAGGAAATGCAAAGAAGATATATATTTTAGAAGGGGATGCAATGAGTGGATTTGTAAATTCACCGCTAGCTCATTTTTGCATTCACTTCTGAAAATGTTCACTTTGCACATTCTATTATCTGCGTGGCCAGTGTTACATCCTGATGTTATCTTCCTGTGCTAGCCAGGATTAAGGAGTGGAAAATATCATGGAGATTGGAAGGCACAAATTCTTAGCATGACTCCTCTTGGTATCCCCACATGAATCCCTAGAGTGTGCTTGTGCATTCAAGAAATGTATCTTGAGGTGCTGGATACCCAGTGGGAATAACTACTATGAATAACATCTTCAAAGATCATAGAGTCATGGAAGGAATCTTAAAGATTAACTTGTTCCAACCCCCCTGCCATGAGCAGGGACACCCTCCACTAGACCAGGTTGTCCAAAGCCCCATCCAACCTGGCCTTGAACACTTCCAGGCAGGGGACATCCACAGCTTCTCTGGGCAACCTGTTCCAGTGCCTCACCTGTATCCTTCCATTCCAACACTCCAGTCATAGGAGCCATCCCACCACATCTCTGTGATGCCACTGAGATCATAGCCCTGCAGGTGTGCATACGTCTCTTAACTCCTCTTGTTTATTCCCCATGCCACGTGTGTTTGCATAGAGCCATTGAAGTTGGGCTCCGATGAAGCTGACTGACTGGCTGGAGTGGCTGGTGTTCCTTTGTGCTGCACTTCAGGTGCTCTCCTGCTGACCTGTGATCCTTCTCCTGGCTCTGGGTATCTATTGCTGGCACTGGCATCAAACTGGCAGTGGGTATGGATTGAGGTTCCCCTCCCCCGGAGACTTTAGTTTAAAGCCTTCTTCACCAGCTTGGCAAACCTATAACTGAAGATGCTCTTCCTCTTCTCTGACAGATGGACCCCATCAGCCCCCAGCAGACCAGGTTTCTCAAAGCGAGTCCCACGGTTTAAGTAGCTGAACCCCTGGCTGTGGCACCAGTCCTGCAACCGTTTGTTGATTCACTGGATTCGACTGACCCTTTCAAACCCCTTCCCTTTCACCAGGAGGACTGATGAAAAACTACCTGCTCTCCAGAGTCCCTTATAGCCTCTCCCAGGGCTCAGTAATCCTTCTTGATGCTCCTCAGACTGCTCCTGCCTGTATCACTGGAGCTCACATGAAACAACAGCAGCAGATAATAGTCAGTGGACTGTACAAGCCTTGGTAGTCTCTCGATGACATCCCTGACCCAAGCCCCCAGTAAGCAGCATGCCTCCTACTGCTATCCCATCACCTTTTCTTAGTTGCACTAGTTGTTATATCATGACATTCATTCTGAAGCTGACTCCAGTAAGCCAGTTCAAGGAATAATGTGCTATTTTTAGCATCAAATCCTTCAGACAGTACAAACTGACCCAATATTGTTTAACAGCAATGGAGTTATGCAAATTCCCATCAGGATTAGATGAATCAGAGGTGGAGATCTGGCAGAGATTGTAATCTGTAATAGAAATCTTAGTCAAAACAAATCCTTTTAGGCAAACAAAAGTTTATGATCTCATCTACTATGGTATAGCTCTTGTTCCACTTGGGGAATAGAGCTACTTAGATTATCCCCTCAAATAGCCCTGGAGGAAGAGGGAGACTTCTGGGTACACTTACACGTGCCGTCCCTCCCTCTGACCATGCAAACATCAGCCTAGCACATTAATGTAGGGTATGGTGGTTCACACTTCATTTTTCCACTGGTCCTATTGTGCCTTCTGAAAAACTTAGTTCTTTAAATTCATTTCTTCCATTATGGAGCACTTAGCAGTGTGTTTTGCTCAGTGACTACAGCAATGACCACTGTTAGATAGATATAGATAGATACATACTGTCTAATTCTACACCTGAAGTTATATTGCAGCCAATACAAGATCTAGCCAGTTTCATAATTCTACCCATATGTTATAAGGATTTGCCACATATTTTAACGTAAGTGCTACATATGTCATCAACTTTGTGGTAAATATGTCTATTTTTCCTCCTGGAATTACAGAAGGGAGAGGTTAGTGTCTGGTACATTCCATTATTTATTGTCTCAATTCACTGCAATTCAATATATTGTGTTAATTTCCTTTTCCTTTTTTAAAAGAAATAATAATCTGTCACTGAGGTTGTAACAGCTCCAATGTTAATGGAATTGTATGAGACAATGTCATTGAAATTGGATCGGTCCAAATGGAATCATTACTGTTCGTCCATTCAGGTCTTAATGGCTCCATCAATCGATGTGTATAGGACAGAGCCCAAGGTGTTTTGAGGAAGCTCTGAGGTGCATCTAAGTGTGCTGAGCCTTTGTGCACCTTCAAAGCACAATAACATGAATTAAAAGGTACAGTTCCAAAATCTCCTAGAGACCCATTAACTGCAGATCACACAGCAAAAAGCTCCTTCAAAGTTAGCATGACCCATCACATGAGTGTATACCTTGTGAATCACGAGACTAAAGGGGCACCAGTGTATATTTAGGGATTGTTCACTCACTATATTTAGGGATTGTTCATCCACAGATCTAGAATTGTGTGCTCCAAATTCCTTAGGACTTTTTTTGGTAAAGCAATAATTAATGCACATAGCTACTGATTTCTTTCCTCTGTTTAATATATCACCCTTTTTAATATTGGTACGAATTCCTGCAGGTGCCATATTTCATTACCCATTTGCAAGCCTGGATACATCAAAAGGCATTGAACACAGGGAACTCCTGGCCTTGCTTTCTGCTCACTGTAAAAGGAGAAACTGTTTTGTGGAGAGGAAGAATGAGTGTCCCCACACCAGCCAGGACAGTGATGGAGATAATTCAGTTGGATATGTCAAACTGCCTCAAATCCCGTCCCTAGCAAACATTAGGCAGCACATCTGCCTGCAGGATGATGATGCTGAGTGGGTCTAGTAGATTACACTGAAGAAATTTGTGTTGGTGCTTCTTTAATAAAGTTCAGCCCCCTGAGGCACTGGTCTGGTGTCATTGTACAGCATGTGGGAGCTGGATAACACAGACCCTTTGGCAATGTCCAGGAAGTATAAATTGGACAAAGAAATGCATGAATCCCAAGACCCATATCTGTGCCATGGCTTTGCTGACTTATGAAGATGAGAGATCACTAAAAAGCACTGACTGACACCCCTCCCCCCAACTCTTTCCTGGAGGGATGGGGATTGTTTGGGGGTTTTAGCATGTTCCCCCAGCAAGACCCTTCTGATGTGACTCTAATCCTAACATCAGTCCTACTTCCACAGCCGGTCTCCAGCTTTGTGGTTCACTAATACTGTCCCATCACAGAGAGTTATGGGTGACACTTTTCTCAACAAACATATTAATTTCTCTGTAAACAATGAACATGGGCACCTCCACATGTCTTTGGTGGGAATTTCCTCAGCTGATTGTGTCATTATCATCCACAAAATTTTTGTGAAAGTTTTTTTTTTAATGATTTAAAAACTGAAGTGATATATATTAAGCTAAAGCTACTTTCCTTTTTATTCAGTGAGACAAATTCTTAATTTCAAGAAAATTAAACATTAAAAAAACTAAAATTAAACTTAATGTGAATATTAAACTCCCAAGATGTATCCTCTTGGTGTGGGATATCCTTCCTCCTCTTTTCCTTAGAAATCCAAGACATTTCAGTCTGTACTTGTAACTCTCTTGCTTCACAGGAGTTGTGGTCTCAGTGCCTTGTGTTCCTCTTTCAGAAGAAAGAAAGCAAAGCAAAGGCAGGAGGGAGGCACTAAGTGAAAATTGTGAAAGGAATGAAAAACCAAATGTTCCCACCATTGGAATTGTTATCTTAATGTTTTCCTCAAATAGCCTCACCCAGTTGGATATGCTGTAGTGATGGTGTCTCATATTAATTGATACATGTCTATTTGCTCTTGATTTGCATAGCTTCAGAACTAGAAAGAGCTTTGCACAGACGTGAGTGAAGATGCCATCGTCAGCAATTGCCCAGACACTCTTATTAACCAAGGACTGAAACTGCGGAGGAATTGCCTGTAAAAAAGGGATATAATGAATAAAAAAATTGGAAAATACTCATAAATGCAAATAAACTACTTTTTTCAAGCTCAGCTGTGATACGAGGCCATACCCTGTGTGGGGTGTCTTACCCAAGCGCTATGCATACGGATCAACCAAATCCTTGGGAGGCTGTCTACCCAAGTGGGCAGAAAAGTCATGTATACTGCAGAGCATCAAAATCCCTCTGGTTATTTTTATTTATTTCACCACCCAGTAATCACTCTGTATTAAATCCTGTGTCCTGCCTCTTTACTATCAGATAAATAAGGGAATGAATTGGGCTTTACATATGACTGTAAATACTTGTGATCAAAAGGAATACCACTTTACTCTCTGAAGTAGTCTTACCATGTGTGTATCTTGTCAGTCAGCATTATGGTACATCTAGGATAATGCTTATGTTCTTACACTGACATCTTAAGAGACCATATGTAAATCTCCTTGTATGGCTGGCCCAGAAAATTGTGGAAGGCAGCCATTAAGTAATCTTTTCTTTCTATGTTATGCAGCTGCCACTGCTGTTTCCAATACTCCATTTCTGTTTCATTGCTTGATGGTATTCTCATGAGTCTTCGGCTGACCAAAAAGGACAAGACAAATAACTGGAAAATTAAAAACATATGCAGTCCTGCATCTTGGTATGTGGTCTGACACCATGATAGCATCTTCAATCCTACACAGATAATAAAGCCAACATTATTGTTGGCAAAACTTCAGGAACAAAGCACAGACAATAAAGGGGCTTTATTCTCATTTAACTCACAAATGTAAGAGAAAATTCACCTTCTCTGTCATCTTATTGATGAAAAAGGAGCATAGTCTGGTGTGCATGTGTGAGAAAGAATGAGACAAGATGTAAGAGACAAAAAAATGCAAAGGGCTGTTTTGAAAACAAAGCTTTTTTATAGAAAAATAAAAACCTGAAATCAAACTGTTTCAGGCTGGAAATGAAGCTACCAGGTCTCATGGGGGCTGTAGTCCAACCGCCTGTGTGCTCATTTGCCTACAGAAAGCAGCTCATTTTTTCAGTGAGCTTCAGACACTCATGAGCAATCACAGCCTCCGGTTTAACGACTGGGTGCGTCGTGTGAGTTTAACTCGTGTTTTTGGTCTTCAGCAGCAAGTACAAGGTAGAATAATTCAGGTTTCAGCTGAAATTTCTCAGTTCACTCACTAAGTTCCATGGAGTGTTTTTTAATGTATAAATTCTACCCCCAAAAAAATGTGTCGCCCGTTAAGCACACAAAAGGGGAAAGGAGACCCCTAGTTGTTTCCAAGCCAAATATCCTCATTTCTCCTTTCCCATTACTTCCCAAATGAGACATAATTAAGCAGTTTGGCTTCTCATGGTATTAAAACTAAAGACAAAGCTATTTCAGCTATTTCTAGGCATTTTTAGAAGGCCTATCAAAAACAATCAGCGGTAGCAATTGAGAGACAGAGAACAGATGGTATGTGATTCCAGATTCTGCCACATTCCTTTAACTGTATTAATTTACTGTTGAAACAAAGTAGGGTTTTTATGTCATTCATAAAAGGAGAAGATGACATGAAAGATTTGATCAGTGATGATAATGTGGTTTCTTTGGTAAATGCCACTTTCCACAAGTTTCACATTGTTACGCTCACCAAATCTGCAATATAGTTAACTACAAATTCTTTTCTATGGTAATCAAGCTGCTACCTTAGTAACACTGTATATAAAGTCAAAATATTAATCAGTAAGCCTTTCTTTATTTCAATATGTTCCCCTTCAGAAGTAATCCAACTGGAGCCTTTTCAACCGCATTGTAATTTATGAGCCAGCTGGAGCACAATACATTTTTAATAAAAATTAGGTACAAGCAGATACAGCGGATTAATAGTTGTATTATAATTTTATAGTTTTCAATATACACTGCCATAGAAAAGACAATCAAATATGGGGTCCATCTCAAGGATATAAAATGCAGTATTTATTTTTAATGGAAAGAGAATTTCATGAATTACTGAGCCATGAAGAGCTGATGAATGCACTCACTGGGCAAAACAAAGGACAACTAGTAAGAACAGACGTTCAAAACAACAGAACACTACTGTTTATTTGGGATGTGAACACCTCCGAATATGCTTTGGAATCTCAGCTTTACCAGTTTGCACAGATTTATGTACAGTTTCAGAAATAACCTCCTTTTCTCAGTAGCCTATAGAGACTGGGACTTTTTTTTCATGTGTTTCTGACACACATTAATTAACAATTTATTACACAGGGGAAAATAGGAGTAAAAGCAGTGTTTGTAAATTGATTAAACCATTAGAAGAATTATATCTTTCTCAGATCTGCTTTAAACTATATTGATAGGACTGAGTAGTGGAAGTGAAGCAGCTATAAATTTTTGCAGTCCTTGCAAACTTTTAAAATATGCATTCCAGGAGTTAATAGATTATTATACATTTCTTTCCACAAACGGCTAGGAAACAACAAGTTAGTCACTTTTCCTACAGTCCTAGCAACTCCATGTGATAAGCGTTTTCTTTTGCTTCTAACAATCCTAGAAGTTTTTGCTCTGATATTCTTGCAAGCACCTTTAAATCCTTCTAGACTTATGAGTGGGTGTCTTCTTGATCCAAAAACCTTCCAGTTGAATGATGAACTCGCTGAAGAATTACTTATTGTTCAGCATTTAATCTGAAAAATGATCTGGCAATTGAATCAAAGCACATCAAACACAGTTCCCAGTAAGAAAAACAAATCTTCTAGGAAAGGGCAGCTCTTTTCCTCAGAGATACTAATTACACTACAGCAAACCCCTAGATTTGGTGTACACTGTTCCTCTCTGAGGTTCAGGGGTGTGACATGAAATTGCTTTGAAGGGACCCCAAAGATATGATTTTCTTCTTCTTTTTCTTTTTTTCTTTTTTTTTTTTTCTTTTTTTTTTTTTTTTTTTTTTTTTTTTAAATGAAATGAGTGGGTAACAGAGGGCAGGAAATCTTCAAATACAGCATGCCAACAATGAAATCTTTGAAGGAGTACATACTGGCAATGTAAAATCTCCACTGGGACCATGCCTTCATCAATTCGAAAGGGAAGACTCTGTCTGAAAGCTTTGAAGAAACCCCCTCCTTCTGAAGAAATGGGAAATCTTTGAAGTTATTAAGCATGCATTAATCATTTTAGATAGGTAAACTCTGGAATAAAGCTCATCCCAACCTGTAGTATTCTTTCTCAGTGCTTTGCCAGCTAAATCATGCAGAACATTTCACTGTGGAGGAGACGGTAACAGCAGCCCAGAGTGAGACTTTTTGCAGTCTGGGAGCTGAAGTTTAGTGCAATGGGTTAAGCAGCTTTTGGCAACAGGCTGAAAGCATCATCTAGGTTAGAAGACGTATAGTATGTATGAAAATATTCTTCTCCTGGATGCTCTTTTATCCACCCATTCCCGCATGTACTTATTTCTTGGAGAAGCTGGCAATGGCGTTGCCCCACAACAAAGCCTTTGCTTGGCCAGCTCAGCTTTGCAGGCGTTAATGGTGGGTAAAACCCATGGAGACCCAGGCACATCACCACATAGAAGGGGAAACGTTCCTTAAGAGGACCAGTGGGATGTCTGCACCTCCTGGACCTGCCCTTTGGGTCACGTCTGGGTGCAGGGAGATATGCTTGAGCCACGGACAGCTTAGCTGGGTCCGTGCAGGGTTAACTGAGCAGAAACAGATGGCCTGCAAAGCTCAGCAGTGGGTGGTGAAATGGCTCCTTCTGGCCTTGGACAGTGTGATTCAGTGAGTCTCTAAGGGAGGAGAGGCTGGTGAGAGAGGAAGGTTGTTAACTATTAGTAATTTATTTCTTGCATTAGACTGATTTTTCACAGCCGGCATCATAACTGTCCATGTGCTTGCACAGTGCTGACTCTCTCTTCAGTGCCAGGAAAGTGTTTGGTTACACATGAAGCCCAGGTTAGGACAAGACCCTCAGTCCCATTGCCAAGGGACACTTGAATGAGGGCAACCAGGAGGAAATACTGCCAGAATGGTTCAGCTGGTCCATGCTCACCCTCAGCTCCCACGAGATGGGTAGAGAAGAGGAACCAAGAGGCAGCTGCAGATGCATGAGAGAGAACATTTAACTGCATCACTTAGTGATATGTTAAGACAATTTCTTGCAGGCAAATGGGCATGTTTGAATCAATTATCCTCCTCTTGCCAGAGATACTGTAATTCTGAGCATGATTCATGCTAATCCCTCAACTGGTTTAGGCAAACCTGGAGTGCTTTGGTGCAGCAGAGGCCTCACAGAGCCCATATGCTCTCCTTCCACTGATTCAGCCCTCCAGCCAGGGATAAGCAGCTGAAAAGCAGTGAATTGTCATAAATGATCATCAGTCCATAACCTCAGTTTACTGCCTTGCTTTTCTACCCAGTGTGGGCTTGAGGAAACAGCTTTAGGGGGAAGGCTGAGCAAAAGAGATCTGTCCACACCAGGGTGGGATGGAAGCAGGCAAAACCAAAGAACAATGATGTATCTGAGATTCAATTTCAGATTAGGACATGTAAATACATATGTCTACTTGTAAGCATCTGAACATTCATTAACAATATTTGGGCAGCAAGGGTAGACAGTTCCCTAAATATGAATGTGTAGCACCACTTCAGACGTCCTAAGACACCCAAGACATCTGCAGGGGTACATAAGAAAAAGGACCTGTCTTCTTCTGTAGCAGAAACTGGAGGCCAAGCAGATATTTCAGATCATCCCACTGGGCAACTGAAGTGAGCTTCTGCTGACTATAACAGGCATTTAGATGCCCAGCTCACAAGATGACATGTACAAGGACATGCCTACATTCAAGTGTCTTACTATGAAGCTGCATCCCACTCCTAAAGTCTGAAGAAGTAGCTAACTCATGAAAACTCCACAGCTGTCCCACCGCCACCTTGTATATCCTTGATATTGTCTAAAGAACCCAGTTCAAGGGTTTTTTACTAAGAAGGAAAAGAAAAAAAAAGGGAAGAAAAAAAAGAAAAAAAAATAAGGAAAAAAACCCAGAATCAAAAAAAAGAAATAATGGGGGGATACAAACAGAAATGAGAATATCCAGTTTGGAAACACACACATCTGACATCTCCTGATGAGCCTATGGACATACCTTAACATGAAATGTAACACCATGGAGCTATGTTTTATACTAATGTCCAGGGAGAATTTGCAGGACAATAATGATGAATCTCATTCATACCTATGGAATGCAGGTCTGTGGTTTCTAGCTCCAGGGCTCTTTCAGTGTGACAGTAATGCTGAAATTTTGGCAACATCTCAAATTAAGAACAATGGAGAACGAGTGGAACCAGAATCTCTTTTCCTTTGAGAAAACTGAAATTTAAGTCTTGATTCAAAGCATATAACTGTGTGTCTTTCCCAATAATTACTAAGCCAAGGCACAAAATGCAATTGTGGGGCATTCTGGATTGCCCATGTCCTTGCCCAGTCTAAAGTATTTGGTGGCAAGGGAACAGAGATGCTTTTATGTTTTCTCCCTCCTAGTCCCTTTTCCACAGCTTTTGGCAGATGTGGAGCAGGACTGGGAGGTATATCTCATCCTGTTGTTCCACATAGGCTAGGTATGTATTGAAGAGATGTTGGTCCCAAGCAGAAATCAGATTGAGAAGGCTGTCTCTAGCCTCCCCCCTAAGGAAACCAAAAGTATTCCTAGTATTCATATTTAGTTTTGGCAAAATAGCAGGAAGTTATCTCTCTCTGGCATTATGTAGTCAGTGCAGGACATTGCCCTCAAAAAAGCAGAAACTGGTATCTAAGAACCAAACTCAGTGGTCCCACTAATAGCATCATCATCATTCTGTGACTTGCTAGTGGAAGGATGTCATCAGCTCCAAGAGAGAAGTAGTACATGCCACATTATGCAGCCTTTGATTATCCCCTTGTGGCCAGTCTGAAGGGCCTTATTAGCAGTCAAACTAGTCATTGGCTTCCCAGAGCATCCAACTTATAGAGATAAGAGACAGGGAATTAGAGGAGAAATAAGTTGCAGTGGCTGGATGGGAAGGCTTTGTCTCTTCGTCATAGCCAATATATAAAATGCATATTCTTCACAAGTTAAACTTTAGATAGTGTATATTTTGGACAAGTACAGTTTTCTGGTAGAGTCAAAAGTCACAGATTCAGTCACACAGGTTTCCTTACCGTCCATGCACAACTCCCCGTGCCCAGGTAGTGAAGGTCAGGCACCAGGCTGTGCCTGCATCCGTGGTGGGCTCTGATCAATGCTGTTGTTTTGAAGTGAACCCCCTGTTCAGCCCTGCCTACTACAGTCTGGTTTGGTTCACAGAACAGGTTTGATTCATGCACATCAGATCCCCTCTGGAGAAAAGCTGCCTTCTGCAGATGCTACTGATGCACTCCATCATGGGGACATCTTGGCTTGCACCAGTGCCTTTGGGCAGCCTTAAATCACGGGTCTGGTGAGGATGCACAGCCATTGGGACCAGACAAAATCTATCACAAAGTAAAACCCCTGAACCAAATACAGCACAGGTACAAGGGCCTCAGTACCAGCTGCTTTGATCTACTCATCTGCTCTTCTGGTGCCAAAGGAGCCAAGTCAGACATAGCCAAACTCCTGTCTTTTTTTTTTTTCTTTTCAAATTATACATTCAAGTACTAGTTTACTTAATGAAATATATTTCATGAGCTGGTCTTAATGTCTCTCTGGGCTATATTCAGACGGATAACTGAGACATTTAAGTTCAAGAAAATTATGAGCTATTCAGATTCCTTTCATAGTGCGGGCTCCCAGCACAGCCAGAGGAGAGTCAGATGTAACCACGGTCAGCCCTCGCAGGCAGCTGCGATGTGGCTGCTCATTTCTCTTTTCTGACTGCCTGCTAAATCAGGGTACAGCAGCCCTGACAGATGCTCACTTGTGATCAACTGAATTTAGATACTTGCATCCATTGTAAATCCACTCTGGATGCCACAACATCTAGGACATACCATCTGAATACACTTCTCTGGGCTTCATTCGCCAGCTGTGAGAGCAAATTCTTTTCTCCCTCCCTCTGCTACTGGTGTCAGCTGCGTCAGAGCAGGATTCAGGACACACAGTTCAGTCTTTAGTTCATATTCCTATTAACAATGAAGTGCCGGACTGTTACATAAAAGACAGCACTGAGTAGGACATTAATATGTGACAGTTTCCAGTGCACCTCCCTGACCTCCTCCCAACTAGTCTAAATAGAAAATACATCTGTGGTAGGGAGTTAAGCCAAAAGCTCCAGGTCCTGAATTAATAACAGCCAACGCAGCTTCATCGCAGCAGAGCTGTGCCTGCTGAGATTTGCTCTCCCACTGCTGTCACAGGTAAGCAAGACTCTGACAACTTCAGTAAGGTCTAGAAATACCTTCAGTGAGACCTGTAAATTATTTTTTTTAGATTTGCCTTGTAAATAACTCTCCTGTGTGATCAATGATCTGAGTGTACACTGAACATAGAATCACAGAATCTTAGAATCACAGAACGGTTTGTGTTGGAAGGGACCTTAAAGATCATCTAGTTCCAACCCTCCTGCCATGGGAAGTTGCCATTTGCCATTTAATTTTTGATCTTATGTTAAATTAAAGAATCACACATCAATTTGTATTTTGGCACTTCTGAAAAGCATGATTTGTAATGGATCATAAGCACATTTTCTTTCCTCATAGATTTTTGGCATCCAGGCAGAAAATATGCTCAGATAGCCTTTTGGATGCAATGAAAAGCTCACAGTGTATTGTATCTTGTACCTGACACCATTAATTTTTTCATATTTGTCTTGTGTGTCACTTGTTTTACTAACTAATAGATCATTCTTATTACAGGCATACCTTCACTACTGAGTTATCTAAAGAAAGACATGGTTAATACCAACGAGCTCCTCGTGGAACCTGAAAATATCATGGGAGAGAAAGCAATGCTACACCTGGCAGGAATACAGTTTTGCTTTTTAAAATGAGACATATATCTCAGACAGACACAGAGCTTTGTGCAATACTGAATCCATACCTATGTGCATTTTTAAAAACCCTCCCTCATGCCATGTCTCTTTTTCTTCTCAGAGAGGATGGACACAGCCCAACATTTAAAATTATTCATTTTGTAATGCAAACTTACTCCTGCTGCTAAACTGCAGATTTCAAACCAGTTTAACAAATTACAAAAATCCCTTTTCAGAAGACAAATTATTTAGAATTATCAGCTCTGATGCACTGTTTAATTATGCATGCTTTTGTGCTAAGCATCTTTAAATATTAACGAGATATGTTTTTGCACTTATGACCTAAAGTAGATCTATAGTAAACTCACATGTTTGTTGGCAATAAGTCATCACGGGGCTGCCGTACAGCAACAGCTCTTTTTAGACTAGGAGCTTTTCTGTGGTTTTTTTTTGTTTGTTTTTGTATCATTGCCAGCACTATGGAAAAGGAATCAGGACAATCACAACCCTGACAGAGAGCCCTTCTCAGATGAATGGGGCTGAGCTAATTCTCACAATCACTTTCCGTCTCCCTCTCCACGTGAGAAAGGAGCATCTGAAAGCTGGGCAGAGCTCAGCCCCAGTGATGGGCACAGCAGGCTGCAGGGCAGAGAGGGGCAGCTGGCTGGGGGTGGGGCACTGCTGGGCTGCCCTTGGGGCTCCATCCCCAAGGCAGACATCAGGGTCTGACCCTGGGGTCTGTGTGAGTTCAGACCTGGTGCTCACAAGTAATGGAAAGAAGGAGAAAGCCTGTAAAGGTGTTAAAAATTACAAGACAAGATACTGAGCATATCACATTCAAGATCAGCTTGACTCCAGAGACTGGGACAGCAGTAAGATCCTGACCAGGATTTGCTGCATCTTGGCAGCCCGATCCTCTGAAATCAAATGCAAATTTCCACTCCTTCTGTGAACTTCTGAATAGATGCCTGACTCGTCCAGACCACATTCATTTTAACAGAATATCAATATGTTATTGATCTCCTGATCACTTCCAGTTTAGTCAGATCATCTTCTACCACCATCAGGCCCAAAGGTTTTGCCTGAGTCCCCATGAAACAAAATAAAATCCCTGGTGTACATGGACTGGCATTGGCAAAAGCAAGGAGAGAAATCCTTAATAGTCAAACTTGCAGCAATAACATGGACATTGATGGACTTGAAAGTGCCTGTCTGGGTACAGAGCCCTGTCTGTATAACTCCTGGACTGTGGGAATGCATTTCTGCTCTTGCTTTCATCAGACATGACAGAAACCTAAACCACACGAGTGGCTAATGAGAGCTTCACAGGGTCATGGGAGCTGGGACAGTGTCACCTCTCTTCAGCCATGGGCCCTCTTACCTGCTGTCTGATCACTCCGGCCCTACGTGCATGCTCAATGGCGGTGCACCAGATCCTGTGCATCCCCACAGAGCTGAAGGAGAAACTGCTTTGACATATTTCTCTGGGCAGCTCCTGACTGGAGGAAGAGGAGACAGGAGAGAATCTGTTGGGCACAAAATCCTTACATCCACTCTACCTGTAAAGGCTGTTTCTGGAGCTCACCTCCCTGCGCCACCGCACCGTGTCCGTAGTTGTATTCAGAGCTGCCCGATCACAAGATAAGCCATCCTTTCTTTGACAAAACCTGACAGCATCACATGCCTCACATATTAAAAACAGCCTCCTCTCCTGGCAGCAGATAGCATCTTTGCTGCTCACAAACCACTCACAGCAGTTAGAAAGTGCCTTGTACGTATGAATGTTGTTGCCTGATATATTAAGCCAATACACAAGCTCATTACCGCCGCTTCTTCCATGAAGCTTACCTATATTGAAAAGCTGTCACACAGCAAAGCATTAAACAACTACAGGGGCTGCCTTGTTATTATTGTCTGCGGTACAGCGGTGCTTGCAGAGCAAGGCAAGGCAGGCGGGGGTCTGGCTGTGCCAGCACCGGATGCAGAAATGGGGCCGGAGGCAGTGTGGCAATCGAAAGGGAGGATGGGCAGATGGGGTTTACCCTGTTGCAATGAAAAGATTGCCCATTTCTCACTGCCTGGCCCAGCTGAGCAGGGAATTACCCCTTTTTTTTTACAAATCAGTACAGCACTGAAAAATACCCTTGCCCCTCAAAAATTTCTCTTAAATGGGCAAGTCAGAGCAGAGATAAAGCAGAGATAAGTCCAGCATGTCATAGTGGACTGGGGCAGGGACAGAAAAAAGTTGATTTACTTAAGGTCCTGCAGGCAGTCTGCAGCAATATGAGGAGAAAACCTGGATATCCCAAGCTTTCAGGTGGATTATCTATCCCTGAAACACAACTTCTTCTTCCTCCATCTTAGACTGGTCCCTCACCTGGGTAAGCTCTCTGAGAAAGGATCCTCCAAACATTCCTTCCACCGTCGAATGGATTCACTGGGAAACAAAAACAAATGTGATGATCTGTAACGTGAGTACCTGATGACGAATAGTTTCTGCTTATTCTCTACTGCAGCGGAGGAGTGGCTAACCACCGACACAGCCAAGTGGGAGCCGACCAGACAATGCAGCCCGTTCCCTGTTCATTCCCAAGGGAAAGGGGACAGGCAGAAATGGGTATACAAACTGGCCCAGTAGCACCAGTCTGGTCCCAGCCAGCCTTTGCCAGAGGTTTGTATGTACACAGGGTTGTGTGGCACATGGCTAGGTCAGAGAGGGACTTACACCTCCTGGCTAAGAGGACAGAAAATAGACAGAAAAATTTGGAGAGCCCCAGAGAAGGAAAACAAGAATCTGCAATTCAAATCCATTCATCCCTAAGGGACTGGTGAAACAACTGCTTGCAATTGCATTAGTGCATTTTAATGCGTTAACGGGCCCCCAGCTGCTGGTAACTGCCCCATCAGCTGGAGTGTGGTCTACTGACCGTTTCCTTCTGCTGCTCTGCAACACAGTCAGACAGGTTTCCTCACGAGGCTTAAGTAAACAAAATTTAAATCACACAGCAACAGACCAGGAGCATACTCCAGGCCAGTTATGATTATCTCAGCTCCAGGGTGGTAACTGGCTTGATGTATCAGGAGGGCTTTTTCCTACAGATGCGACGAAATGCACAGCACCACTGCCAAGGCTGCCTTCTCTTCAAAAATTTGGTTGCATAATTTACACCAGGTGTCATTGTAGGTAGAAAATATTGGGATGTTAAGGAAGTCATAACATTGGCAGATGATATTTTACGTAGTAATATGCATGCTGAAGACAATAGGAGGATCTCCGATAAGTGAGTACCACTCAACATGAATAATGGCTGCAAGGTCAGGCCCCTAATGAACAGTTGTCTAGCTGTGAATATATATACTTTTTCACTCTGTTATAGGCAATGCTCTCTGCTACCTAATTAGGTTGATCCGTGAATATGATTATTCATTATCTGAAGTCTGAGAGTACAGAATTATGTATCTGTGCAGTCTGCCTTAAAGACAAAGCATGTGAAATTCTAATGTCATAAGGTGACTGATGAATGAAAAAAAATACACTACTAGTCACAGGACTTTCCATAGGTGTGTGCTGAATTCCACAAAAGTTACCCTGGAAAAAAAGAAAAAAAAATGTTTTGATAAGGTCAAAATCAAAGATTCAAAACCTAATTTTAGAAGGGATATTGCATTGTGAATTACAATGCATTTTCTGCTTTAAAAGAACCACGAAAGAAGAATAAAATATTTTTATTTTATAGAAATGCAACTTTTCTATTGTGTTCAAACCAATTATCCGGAAATCCTGAAACACTGCAATGTCTACCGGTATGGGGTCTCCAAAATTACACAAGATTAGTTCCACCACACTGAGCTCCTGCAAAAGAAAGAGCTGTAGCCTGTTGCCACGACCCTCCTGCTATCCGGTCTCCCAGGGATTCCCAGTGCTGCCCTTCTCTCCCCGAGGTGATGGCCAGGGCTTAGGAGACTCTTCCACCAACAAGTGGGAAATGGGAGCCCGGGAAGAGTGACCTGGGCATGAGGAACCAAGGCTGCCAGGAAGAGCAGAGTGCTTCAAAATCCTGAGAGCATCAGCCACTTACCACCAGAGGCAATAAGATAAAATAAAAACATGGCATAATGCGGTGACAAAGGCTAAAAGAAAGAAGAAACAAGCTATAGGCAGAGGGCGGATGCAGTCCTGATGTGAACCGTGCCCTTTGTACCCCTTCAGCTCGACTAGGATGGGCTTGTGAGAGAGCCTTACCCGAAAGAAGACATTAACTGTCTTATATTCTTTCATTTCCGATTCCCTGGTACTAACATTGGCTCTGTTCACACTTCAGCCAGCACAGCTTCTCTGAGAGTCTGTCCTGGGGAAAGGAAAGAGAAAGGAGACTTAACAGAAAGGTTAAATATTTGAACTGGCTACTGGAACAAGAAAAGAAAAAAAAAATAAAAGAAAAACTCAAGATGAGAAAAACCAGGTGTCTCACCTTCGAAAGGCACATTAGGAGGCAGGCAGGCAGATCTGCGGAAATAGAAACAGATTCTTATCCAGTGGAAGCAGCATTTTTTTGTCTGAGTCTCTAATTCCCATCTAATGCGGGAATGTAGTTCCTGGAGACTGGATATGAATCTGAACTGAATCTCTAGATACCAATTTGGAAAGAAATCTCAGTATAAAATTGATTTGGGCTCACCCTGCTTGCTGCAGGTCAAGGTGCACGTGAAAAGAAGCTCCCTGAAACTCTCTGGATATTTCTCTTGTAATGCCAATGCTCTGCTTCCCTCCAGCTCCTACACCACCGTTTTCCTTGCAGATGCCTGGCCATGGACCTCTTGGCCTTCACCTGCACTTGATCCATCCCCACACAGGGAAGTCAATGAGGCAGAGCACGCGCCACTGCGACAACCATGTGTGAGAATTGTTAATGATGAAATGCAAAAGGCGTTTCCCCATTATACCCTTTTTCCCCGCGCCAAGTTTTTCCTTGTTAATTAGGAGGAAAATTTCACAACTTCCCCGCCATATAATTAAATCTTGCAATTAACATGTGCACTTAAGCCATCCTTTTGAAAATGAGACTTATGCGGTGAAATCTACTTAAGAGAAAGCACCAGGATGGAGGGTGAGACTGTGACTCTGTGTGCTAATGATCCAGAACACCACTGGATAAATGATAGGTCTTACTGACAGCACTCTGCCCGTCTGACATGTGCGGGAAAGGACATATGCTTACAGATGCTAATACAACACGGTACCGGTAAAAGGGAAGCAGGAGGGAGAGTGACAAAAGCAGAGGTAAATACATTAAGTCTCAATTAGAGTAGTGACACGAGAGAGAGACAAGGTTAATATATTTTAGGAGAAAGCCTTTCTGTGAGCCAGGGGTTGATCTCTATGGGATGGTGTGACAGAGGTGATGACAAGGGAAAAGGGAAGAGCTTTTCATTTCGTTAGACACTGCTTGGAAATGTCAGTGCAGTCTCAGTGCTTTATGGTCTGCTTTGGCACATCTCTTCGGTTTCCATCACCCTCCAGGCTTCGGAAGAGCTCGATTCAACCGCAGCCTCGCTCTTTGCTTCCACAATGCCGTGATAGCTTGTGGTGCCTGACACGTGGGCTTGCACCCAAGAAACAGCCTGGCTCAGGCTCAGAGGTGGGGGGGACACAGGAGTGCCTGTGTGATTTTACTGTGCCGCAAACTTTCAAGCGCTGTATCTTCAGTGTCATTTCACGGCATGGCTGTTTGTGCATATACTAGCCAGCACGTGCCAAAATTCAGAAACCATCACACAAATATCTTAATGGAGTTTGCAAGTTTTTTGCTGGGTAGTTACACAGCAGCAGACAAGCAGTCTTGGGTCTCATTTGGTGACTTGACATATATAAAAATACAATTAAAGTAAGCTTCAAAGAGGGAATTACTGAAGGATAGTGGTGTTCTACCTGTAAGCTGGAAGAGAATAAAATCCAGCAGCTGACCACCTATCACACACCTCTGCTTCTTCTACATACAGTGAGAAAAAGGGAATTGCCTCTTTACCAGCAATCTATGTTAACATTTTAATTGCACTGACTGAATCCTATTCAGCCGCTACAGCTTTCATCATTCCAAAATAATCCTTATTCAATTAGCAAAAGTGCAGACAGTATCATGAAAGATTCACAGAAGCCCATCAGAGACACAAACCATTATTTTCTTTTATACCTCCTCACACACACACCACCACGCTTATTAGGATGACATCCAGCATTCAGGCATAAAATCTTAAATTACAAAGTGATTGGGGCTTTTCAACTGATCCATAAAAGTATGCACTTAGCAAAATCTAAGGACAGGTAGAAGAGATGGATAACACCCGATGCATCGCCTTTTCAAGACAGCCACCGAGGCATGCAAAAATAAACATATGCTGAGGTGAATGCAGTGTGCTATTCGTACAATGCAACATGGCAATGACCTCAAGTAATAAAAATATCTGCAGATTTAAGCCCAGAGGACTATATTGCATATCAATAGCAATAAAACCAGCAGAAATAGAAATGTATTATTTATAGACCTATTTATAAAATCTAAATACCTCTCTAGTGGACCTGCTTCTGTAGAATGAATTGCCTTCCTCCCCCTCCCTCCTTTAGTGGTTTGTATGACAAGGTAGCACAGGACTGTACCATTAAGAAAGATCTTTGTAAAAGATATGGAATTAGAATCAGAAGAGATGCAACTCCCTCCTGAATATTTTTCCCAGTGACATGACCCGCATTTCAATTAAGCAGCCCCAATTTACCCCTTTGGAAGTGGGGTTGCAGGCAAGCCCCAGGTCTGTAGCATAGTCTCACTAGGAGGGCTGATTCTGCCTGATAAAGATGAACAGGATCTTTGCCATTAATTTTGACAGCAGCATAACTAGATTATGACTGAGATTTTGCCTCACNCCTTCCCTTCCCCATGAAGCTTTTTTGATTTAATGAACATACTGAAATGCCAGCAGAGAGAAGGAAGATATTTTCACCATATCCTGTCACTCAGATCTCTCCTTAAAACACTCATGTTGTTTCAAATCTCACGTTGCTTTTATCTCACTATCACTTATAAGACCATTACAAATAATAAATCCTTCCTGGGATGCCCCATTTTATGGACCAAAGCAATTCTGTGTTTGCAGGGACAATTTTCCTTCCTTATATATCCCCTAGAGCAAAACTGCAGGTGCTGAAGTTACTTCACCAATGAAAAAAAAATTACTAGAGACTTAAAAGATTAGGCTGGGGAAGATAATGGATTATACTGATGGACTCAATCACCTACATTTACTTGGAGAGCCTAAGTGTCTTCAGATCTGGCCATAAGCTGCTGAGTAACACACTGAGTAATTTAGACACTAGACAAAGGCCTCTAAACAGACCGACAACAGACTACTATAAAGAAGCCCTAACTTTGTCTCCTGCCTGTTGCCTTTTCTACAGCACCTAACCCCCCCATGATGTGTCCCCCCGGGACCCCTACAGCCACCCCGTGCAAGTGGGACGTGGTGCTGTGGAGATCAGACGCCGCCTTTGTCTGCTCTTGTTGCTGCTTGCCCTTCCAGAGAGAAATCTATGCATTCATATTACTGTAAATTATTCAGAAATCTCTTTTCACCTCCTCACAACTATTGGGTAACATGAACTATCATCCAGGGCTTCACAGGATTTGACCCACAAATTTCAAGCGAAGTTTTGTCTGCTCTTACCAGATCTTTTGATGTGCTGTTTTCAGAAGTATTAGACTGAGCTACCAAATCCTATCTTTATTTCTTCTCCTCCACTTTGGATGCTTTCAAATGAATTAACTGTGACTCTGGCCCTTACTATGCTGGTGAGTTAATATGAGCAGTGACTTAAATGAGTTAAGATGAATTCGATCCTGCAGTAAATTGTACCAGTGCAAATCTAGAAGTTTTACTTTAGAATTGTTTGGGTTATACAGTGTGGAAAAAAAGGGCTAACAGAAGCAGAATTAGATTAGTACTTCCAAAATATCTGGATTTTCATCTCCTTTGTCTTGACAAGCGAAGCCTGGTCATCCCACCACTGCAATTTCTTTTGAAATTCTGGCAGTTTAGTTCCAAATTGTGAGCAGGACTTGCGAGCAGAGAGACTGAAAGCTGAATAATCTAGTTTATAACATCTGCATGAAATACAGTTTAATTCCACGTGTCTAGTACAGAGGAGACCAAAAGGATTCTATATATATTTTTTTCAAAACATACACATCACTGGCCAAAGAACTTCACCAGATGTTTCAAATATATCTTTCCTGTTGGAGATGTATCTTTTTACAGACGAATCTCACCCAGCTCTCCCACAGACTCAAAACTAGCCCCGTTTTCTCCTAATGGGAAAAAGATCACGTTTCCAATGTCTTTCATAAATTTTCCGCTTAATTAAGTTCCCATTAATGGGGTTGAGAAGGGCATCTTTATTTCCAGCACACACTTTTTGCATTTGCGTGGGTTTTTTTTTTTAAAAGGTTACTTGGACTTCTACGGCTTTCTGGATTTTTAGAGGTTTTGTTTTCCTTTTTCCCTTTCGCGATTCACTTGTCAGGCGAAAGTGTCACTGCAAAGCCGTGTGCCATTACCCGGTCTCATTTGGTTTTCTGGTCTATTCAAACTTGTTCGCTTTTTTTTTTACCCGGGGAGTGACAGAAATGACAAAAAAAAAAATCTTTCTCACCAGCGGAAAATAGGCGATGCTTCAGAGCCAGCCAAGCGGCTGACAACAGTGCCACCCTGCGCCCAGCCGGCTGCGGGACCCACCGCCCCCGGCCCCCGAAACCGCATTGATTAAACCCTTATCAGACACACCAGTCTCCTCCAGCTCTCGTGCATCACGCGCACTAGCAAGACTCCTTTCCTGACGCTTCCTGGCAATTATTTACTTTCTGAACCTCCTCTTTAACTTTCTGCCAGGAGGTGAATTTATGGCTGCCTCGCACAGAGCAGCCTTCGGAGCAGCACAAATAATCATTGGAATAAGGCACCTTTCCTCAAACAGTTTGGTTCCATAGTTTGGGTAGAAATGGTTTGATGGAGCTGCAAATCAATATTACTCTGTAAATTTTTAATGTTCACACCATGTGAAATGCTGTAAATAAAATAAGCTAACCACAATAGGCTATTCTTTGTAGTTCATTTAAAAAAATGTCTGTTCAGCAGTATGGCTAACTACTTGCTGTAGATATGGCTTTAAAACTGTCTAGGCTAATACATCAAGAACAGAATTTGAATAACCTCTAGTGGCAGGCAATTTTTCAGAACTCCCAAATACTACAATAAGTAACACGAATTTTTTTTTTTTTAAAGTTATGTGCTAATATGGACAGGATTGAAAATAAGTAAAATGAACATGAGATTCTTGCACTGGCATGCTTATTAATCCAGAAAAGGTTTGTTAATTATTAGAGATAAGTACAGAGTGGAGAAATCAGATTTCAACTCTGTTCACACATAGAAGTCCTGGGAGTTTGGAGTTGGGGGGTTTCTCGTTAAGTGACCCCCTTATAGAAATGTGTAGGTGTCATTACTATTATCTTGGACCCACACTTTAAAAATTGATCTTTGATCCCAACTCATCATCTATTTCAGCAAATTTATTTTACAAGGGAGAAACTACTGCACAAAAGAGGAAAAAAAAAATAACCGAAGCATATATGGCAGCAAGATCCATTTAAAAAAAAAAAAAAAAGAAACAAAAAACAAACACAAACGAACACACAAAAACAGAAAAAGCAAACAACATCTGCAGCATAAGAAAAATACCTTTTGTAACTTTGCTTCTTGCCTGTGCCTTGCCCAGAAGAATCTCGGCAGGAGATGTGTCACTATGGAGACAGATTGATGACTTTTCCACCGGTGGTATGTCACTGACTGATTTGATGGTCTAGTTATAGACGCTGCCACGTGGGGGATATCAGTACAGTATTTAATCTTGCCCTGCTAGCAGAGCGAGCACCACTCAGAAGCTCTATGCAAAAGCCTGGCATAGAAGGGCATGTATGATTATAAGCCATCACATTTGAGTACCCTCTTTAAATTCAGAAAAGACCTCATGTCCAGCTCTCTTGGCCTTAAACAAAGTTCAGGAGGTGAAAGAGAGGGACAAAGAGAAGCACAAAGCCTTTTTTTGGCCTGAAGTTGAGTAAGAGGGAAAACAAAGATTAGCTGGTAATATTGAGAAGCTGGCCAGCAAAGACCAAATCCTGGTTTCCTTACTTGCATCCCAGCTCCATTGTAAAGTTGCAGAATAATTCCTGGTACTTCATCACTCTCCTGTTGGGAACAACATACTTCTGGGTCCCAGGCTGGCCTCCGGGGTGAAGTGAGTCCCGTTTCCATAGGATGATAGGCCAGTTCAAGCAGCTGCTGCTCACAGTGAGGTCAGCTGTGAGACACGACCAGGTTTCTCATGGCTTTATCTAGTCATGTCTTGAAGATCTCCAAGGATGGGGACAGCACAGCCTCTATGGGCCATCTTTTGCAATGTTTCGTTGTCCCCAAAAGTCTATCCTCCTGTCAAATATGAACTCATCTTATTTCAGCTTATGCCCATTGTCTCTAGCCCTCCCACCATACACTGCTGTGAAGAGCCTGGATCTGCCTTCTTGCTTGCACCATCATAGGTATTTTCTATCAAAGCAGCTCACATTTCCTTAGCATTGTCATTTGCCCCAAGGTTTCTGCATGGTCTCAAGAGCTTATTGCTGCTTTGGTCCCATTTCACAACTTCCCTGACCATTGCTCCTAACATCCCAGTGTCTGGTGTTAAATCCCCTGGCAAAAGCCCCTTCTCTCAATCAGAAGTACCTTCAAATGCAATTTGTCTGCTCTTTAAACCTTTTAATAGACAATAAAGTTGCTAAAGAAATTCATCCCTCCTCTGTATTCTCACATCAGCCTGTCCCAAGTAGAAAAATTATCAGTTATCAATTGTGTTACATATGACATTCATTGCAATGTCCAAACCATGCAAACAGGCTGGCTGTGAGTCAGACGGGTAGAAAAGGCAGCCCTGTGCTTGGAGAGTCAGTAGGAACCCAGGCTGAGTCCTCAGCTCCATCACTGAGCAGCCACATGCTCTTACACAAATCAGTGCATCAGTCTGGTCTCACTTCCTCATACGTAAAAAGGGGATTTTAATACTTTGGGGTTTGCCTCAGGGGTGCACTTCAGCACCTATGATGCATTCCTCCAATAATATCAGGAGCTCTATACCTCTGAGGTAAAGCACTCTAAAAAATGTTTTCCTAACATATTATCTGTTACAGCTCCATAAATTACAAGTTCCAGCAGAAAATGTGTGTTTAAAGCCTGTCCAGTTGATCCTGCCATCTCTTTTAAGCTGACAGGAAGAGGGGTCTTGGTCAACCTGAGTCAAAATACCATTAGGAGAGTGAATGTTGGTCCTGCTTGTTTTTTCTGCCAGCTAGCTTGATAATGAAGCTTTCTCCCAGGGAGGAAACAATTCCCTCAGTTCGCAGAGCCTGGAGGATCACATACTTCTGCCCCAGATCAGGACCAAAATAAAGTCTCAAAAATCTTGCTGAATTAACATTCAAAAAATGCAGAGAAAGTCTCTCAGTATTGTGTCACTCATATCTAAGCATTTTACTTTCACTCATACTTTTTGCAGTACTTTAAATGTCAAAATAGGACATTCTGGCAAATAGGAATTGCTTCTTCTTGTCTCTTAAGTATAAAATTAATCAACACCAATTTTTCCCTTGAATCTTTGATAAATTAGATCAACACAATATCCTCAGTTTTTTACTTTCCCACCCTTTGCACAATTGCTTGGCAAAGGCTGATCCTCCCTAAAGACCATACAAAATCAGTTGTTCAACCAGTGCTGGTTGTTAACTTGAGACTTCCATGTCCTTCAACTGAATTAGTGACTAAAAATGCAAGAGTACAAGGATAAACCCTGCTGTTATACCTTATTCCTCCACCATGGCCGTACACTGTTAGGATTATGATGGCTCTTGGCTAGACACAGATCCAAGGAGTGTGTGGGAAAGGGGTAAAGGTCAGTGGATGTTTACAGTGAGCTCATCCCAAGTTTAAGGAAAAGAGTATGAAGCTTGTTTGAAACTTTGGCAAGTGGGCAATGAAGGCCAGTGTCTAGGGGTCATCCAGGAGTCAGTTATCAGCAAAAAAGGACACTAGTGTGTGGATATTTTGTGAAAGATCTTGGAAGTGAAATGGCAAAGAAGGAGTGAGTAAAACAGTGGAATACGAAAATCATCTTGGTACTGTAATGGGACAACACTGCTGAGGGAAGGAGGAAAGTAATCCCACAGGAGGGAAGAGCTGGAGGGACTGTGGATGAGGTGTGTGGATGAAGAGAAAACACTATATTAAAAGTAGTGAGGAGAGATCTGCAGTAGCATTAGATGCAAGGAACTGAGAAGCAACCTGAGCAACAGGCAGCATGGGCTGTTTCTGTAGCCCCTGAGAGCGAAGGAAAAGGAAAGTCTAGGAGACACTAAGCTGAGGACATGGCTGTGTCCAAGCTGTACCCTTCACATCCTTGCATGTTGTGCCTCAAGATTGTCATGTCCCATTCCAGCTAACATGTATGCTTAGGGCAACAAAAGAGAGGAGAGACCAAGTTTCCAAAATCCTCAGGGTCACGGGCACCCTTGAGTTTCTGGCAATGGGTAATTAAACAAATGAAACCAATCTTGGAGCATTAGGTTATGTGCTTACCCCTGAGACAAGAATTAGAAGGAAACAGGATTAGAGAGAGAAGGAAAAGAGTGACTGAGACTAGAAGATCTTAATTTCCTCTCTGGTACAGGCTGTGGCATAACAACAGAGTAAGGTCTTCCTTCAGGAGGACAGCAGCAGAAAGACCCTAGACTCTAAAGCTCTGCCTGCACTAGGAAACTAGCTCTGGAGAGAATGTTACTGGACACTCCTGAATGTTTCTGTTTTGATGAAAATGCTGATAATATGAGCTATGAAGATATGGCAACCTGGAAGTACACTAAGAAAACCCAAAACTTCAGGTTGTTATTACTTTAATCTTCTGATATTTATGTATGATGTCTCAATTTTTAGGTGACTGGACCTACCAGTATTCCTCTCAGGGACAGGACTCCTCAGATGCCAGATACTTTCTTCTTTTCTTTCTTGGGGATGTTTCTGCCACCAGAACACCTGAGAGAGAAATAACACAGGGAAAGAGCTACAGGTGAATGGATAAAGTTATTTGCATTTTTTCATTACTTTAACTGATTTTGTTAAAACTTCAACATCAACAAGGAAACTTCTGACTTTATGGTTTGTACATTCAACCAGTAAAAGCCATCAACATGAATGACAGAAAAGAAGATCACCTTACTGCCATCGTAGGAGTGGATGTTTTAAACGACTGTAGCAAAGGAGTCAAATCAAGCTTAAAAGTCATCCTAACTGTGATATCTTCTCAAACAACTCAGTGGGAGTTATCCTGCAGTTTTATAGAAGGGAAAGTGGAACCATATCAGAACAAATTGAAGCTACATCAGGGCACAAACCAGAACTCCACCAGAAAATACTTATTGGGCCCATTCTGGTTTGCTAGTCATCCCCTATCCTGACTATAGAAGAGCAAGAGTGGACAGAACTCTTGTATACACACATACACACAAACAAACCGGTATAATTTCTGGAGCAAATTTTTCCTGTGTGAAACACTCCTTAATAGGGTTTCCAAAAGGTCTTACTATTCCTTCTGAGACTGGCTCTGTTTACTTGGCATTCAGGGCTGTGTAGTGATTTGTTAATGTATAGATGTGTCACAACTAATAAATCTTTACAGTGTTATGGATGACATTATTATTTTTGATCAAGATTACAGCATCGGCTGGCTGATGTGGTTGATATCAATGCTTAGAGGCTATCGCCTACTCCTTGAATATTAGCTTAAAAAAACCCAATGCAATTCAGAGCATGGTGCCATTTAAATATTAATGGCACAATGATATTGATGGCAACAGTATCCCTGCAGAGGCTGCAAACCATGTCCTCCATACATGCATTCATAGCATTAGGCAGCAGAAAGAGCATTTGTTGGGGGCTGGTTGCTGACTGCAATGCAGAAACATTTGCGTGCAGCTGCTTGTGGGAGGTGGGAGGACGGCAAAGGCAAGAGGGAAGCTGGTTCACATGTAAGTGTGCATGCAAACACACAAATTGAGTTCCTACAGCAGCAGTAAACTAAATCCTAATCCACTTGCTGTACTACGCTTGGGCGTCAGGTAAGGCTTAAAGAAAAAAACAGTATCTAAAGAAAAAATATAGTGTACAACATAAATAGCATATGTGCCAAATGAATTCTATAATAAAACAGATGTAGCAAATTATATTTAATAATGTTTGACAATTCCCCATGCAGCTAATGGTTTGTTAGAAATTAGTCCCTAATGTTTTAGAGACTGCTGGCATTTATGGTCATTTTCTTTGTCTTAATTTACATGTTTGTGTACTGTGTGCCATTTTTCCTGCTCCTTGCAGTTTTATGATCTTTTTTGGCTTCCCAGCATTTCAGATGTTGTTTTAACTCACTAGCTACTCTAATAACACAATGTTCATGGGAAGAATTTGGTAAAATTCTTTTTTAGGGGTTCATTCCCTTTTTCCTCTCCATTATGCAACGAAAGCCCATTCTACTCTGACAGCCAAACTCCTGTGAGACCTACTTGTTGCCAGACATGTAACTTCTAGTCCCGGATTTCACAGTATGAGCAAATAAAAAATGAATGCATTGTGCCAGGCACAAAGGGCAATTCAGCTTGCACTGAACGTGTTGCACTGGCAGATTTAAGTGATATAACAAATCTATTTTAGCCATAAGAGCCCTTTCATCCAACTGTTTAAATACTGTTCAAAACACATAATATTATTTTGTATCATACTGACAAAATAACTAAAGTTAGGATTATACCCATTATCCAGGAGGATGAATTAAGGCACACGAATCCAGAAGCATTACTTGCAATGCCAAACACTCCAGAGAGAACCGAAGACCAAAAATTCATTGCTCTTCTTCCAACTCTACCAGCTGTTCTAATTTTAAAAGGAATTCTCTCTCCCTACAAAGTTTAGCTTGACTAAGAACTGTTGGAGAAACATGGGAGCATGGGAATCTCATGCCTTCAATCCAGCGGGGAGGCAGGGGCCACATCGGCTCAAAACAATAGGATGGGGTTGTAAATGCCATAATATGCTTATAATAAAACCCAAGAAATATTGCTCTTCTGTGGCAGAAGTTCCAGATTTGCTTAAAGGAGAGGAAGTATTGCCTGTTTGCAGTTGCAAAGGTGGGAGCCAAATTTCTCCTTGGGAAAAATTCAGGTCTGCTCAGGTCTCCTTGCAGCAGTCTGCCCAGGCAGGTGCAGACAGCAAGCAAGGACAACCCTGGACAGAGGTCCCTGTAGTGAGCCAATGGACCTGCTGGTGTTCCAGAGTAGCAGTCATGGCAGGGGGAAGCTCCGTGCCAAGGGACAGCCTTGTCTGCCTCATCTCTGAGAGGTGAACCAATTACTTCAGGTCACAGTTTAGAAATGTCTGAAGTATGGAATAGCAGAGAAATTGATTTTTTTTTTTCTCATCACGGGCTTGTTGAGACCAAGCCTTAGTCCCATGCTTAATTTGGAACACAGATTTTTCTTACCATTTACCTATATTTTTTCTCCCACTAGTCCAGTAGTGCTTGTAGCTGGAGCTGACCTGCCTGAAAATGGAAACAGGCTAAACCTCAAGGGCTCCCAGCTTCCTTGCAGCCAACACAGCCACTGTGTAGTATGGATGAAGGATAGGCAGTCCACTCAAGTCCTGCAGACCTCTTATAACTCCTCAAGTCCTCTAGCAAGAAAAATATTCACCGCAAAGCTCAGATCATTGGTAAGATGAAGACACAAAACCTTTTGTGATGGACACGAATGAATGTGATTTTTAAGAGGGCAGACAAATGAGTGTCTCAGTGGGACTAGACAAATTTAGATTACTAGCTATAGTATACAACAATAATTAATTCTTCAATGAAATGGAAGCAAGTACAGACACTGGTGTGAATTAGTCCACTACTGACTAAAATAACTATGCACAATGTTAAACAGCCCAAAACCAGGGAAGTAATCAGATTTTAGCTTTGCTTTTTTTGGATTTTGAAGATTACACACACACACACACAAAAAAAAAAGACAAAAAAAAAAAAAGAAACAAAACTTGTTTCATGCTTGAGAAAGAAAAGAAAAAGCATACCTTGGTGCAGAACCTTGTCCCTTCTCTGTTTGAAGGAGACCATTACAATTTGTCAGGACACGGCTGAGTTCAAAGTATTTGAGTGTGAAAGGCAGATGATCCTGATGTATACAGTGAAGTTTCACAGGGGACACATTCCCAGGATGTAAGTCAGACTAGCTGCCATCTCGGGCACAGTTTTGATCCACCTGCATATACATTTTAAAGGAGGTGTGAAAGTCACTCACATACTGGGCTGCTACAAGGAAATATATTTAAACGTGGCAACAGAGTGAAACCTGGAAAGATCTGTCATCTGGAAATGTGCTTATATCAAAAAAAGTGTCAACTCAAAATGGCAAAACCTAGAAGGGGATAAAAAAACGCAGAAAAGATAAAGATGCCAGTCTGTCCCTCTGGGCAGCTGATGGCTGAGGCAAAGTCGTATTTGATTCTACTCAATGGCCTTTTCCTTTCCCTTCAATAAGTGACATGGGTGTAATTAAACACCAGTAGCTCCAAAGAGCTGGAGTGTGCAAGTTACACATTGTCCAATTACTTACTCCATTAGCCCTACCTGGGCTGCAGCTCCAAGCTGGATCTTATTCAGCTGTCCTCCTCAATCAGCTTTTTGTAGAGAGATACACCAGTCCAGCTCTTCGAAACGTTTGGGGCGCAATGTGTTTAATGAACACTAGTACAGGAAGTTGTCACTGGCTCAAAACCCCTTCAACAAAACTGTTTGCCAAAGTCCAGATCTCTGGGGAACACCAGTTTCACTCAATCTCCTGCTAACTATAACTCTAATTCAAAGCACTAAACATTTATTCTGGTAAGCTGCCCTGCTAAAAGATGACAGGAAAGTTCAATCCCTGCCAATGTCATCAGGGCACCACAATTATCAAGGCTGTGCCTTGACTTACACAAAGAAAGCTCAGCTGCTTTCTGAAGGATACCACTGGTATTTAGTTTTCAATTCCCAGGGTCTATCACACCATCTTGATGCTCAAAGACCTTAATTCATCTTGCTGTCATATCTAGCCATCACCTACGAGGCACTTTTCGAATGAGGTTCATCCTGCCTGCTAGCATAACACAGTCATCATCTGCCCTGTCATCTGAAAAATATAAATGTTTCATGCTCCACTAATAAATCTGCTACAGTATTTGCTGTTGCTTGTGCAATCCAGGGCCCTCTTTTATGGAATATTTATGAATCACTTGCGTGATGATAACGATCAGTGTTAATTGTGAACGTCTTCCCACCCCCCACCCCAGTACGTGGGGCAAGCTAGGTCTCCAGTGTTGATCCGAGCCCTCGTTGCTCTCTTCCCATCGCCTTTCCCACCAGCAAGCCCAGCCAGGACAGCAATTCTCCTCACCACAACAATGTGGTAGAGGGGAAACCCAGCATGCTCCGATAAAGGCAACATCAAAACCTTTTTGCCTGATTTCCCATTTAATAAGAGGAGCCTCAGGAGGAAGTCTGCAGAAAGAAACTGTGTGTGATTATTATTAACCACAAAAAGTTACTCTTCACCACTCCCCTTTCCTTCACTGGCTGCTGCCTTGAAATGGCCCTAAAAAGTCAATTGCACCACCTTAACATATTTTCCTCTCTCCAACAGCTCATGGTTTGACGGCTGGCAGGTGGAAAGAGTTTATGTGAAGCTTGCCAGAGGGAGCTTGGGGTTTGGGTAAGTCATCTACATGCTGGAAAGTAAAAATACTGGGAAAGCTGGGATAGTGAAGGAGGAGAGTTATGGTAACCTATTTCATTTTGCATTTTTGCCAGACCTGGAAAAATATCCTCTTTTCTGCATTTACCTGTGCTCAAATGAAGAGGTAGTGAGTTACCTTTCTGCTTTGAGAAGGTGTTGAGATAAGGGCCTGAGGAGACAGGATGGTTTCCGAGGTACATGAACACACATCATCCATATTTCAGTGGCACCCAGGCACTTCAGTCAGGACAGAGCTCCTTGGCCCTACTACTGTAGTTGAAAAACCTTGATTTATTCCCAAAGAGTTTATACCCAAAATGGGTGAGACAAGCCAAGAAAAGGGAGTTTTCTACCCGGATTACAAAAAGGGATCTTGGGGCCCCAAGAAGTCAAGTTATCTTGCTCAGTATTGCTCATTATTGCATAGAATAATAACTTAGGCTGAGTTCAAGAGTCAAACAAGGGCTGTGAGCAGCTGCCCATGGATGGGTACATCAGAAAATACACCCCGCTTCCAAATTCCTCCTCTTGTTTTCATAAAACTTGTCAGACCCCAATGTCTTTAAGATCCTGCACACTGTCTGAAATTTGGCTGAAACTGGGTAACAGAGTCTATCAGGGAGACAGGCACACACAGTATTATAAACATAATTTCCTGAAGAAAACAAGATCAAAAAAGATCTTGTAACCATCAGGCCCTACTTCCTTTTGACCAAATCAACGCATCCCTTAGTAGGGCTGAGTATTGATTTATTTTATGCAAACAGTGGAGTCTGGAATTTTAGATTTATGCTCCTTTCCCAAAGACAAGCTCATCTTTGAAAGAGCATGAGTTGGTGAATCAGCTAACGGCTCTTGCTCAAACCACTAACCATTCCAGTTCTTAAAGATTTTTAAGTCAGCTATTGACCTATATTATTCTGTCTTGAAAGAGATGTTATGAGTTGTACAACAAATTACAGGGAAAAGACCTAATCAAGATTGGTCTCAAACCTCCAAATCTTCCCATTAAAAGCTGCTTCTATTTCCTATTATTCATTGTTTCTGATAAAGAATGTTTATGAGGTATCAGGCATCTTATCGGTTTCGCCTCCATTTTAATTCTCGTTGTCACACATTTGAGTGATAAAAGATCACGAGCTGTTTTTCCCAAAGTTATTTATTAACACTCATTATAAAAGGGAATTGGGGGGAAATGATGAGAAACTAAATGGCTCAGATTTTTTCTTCCAGCAGGACCTGCACTGGAATCTATTTTTCACCACCAGCAGGCAGTACGTGGCCAACACTTACACAGACATGAGGAAAATTCAGCCCCAAAGTGACAAAGGACTACCAAATCCATCATTATTTTTCCACTTCGCCTAGCTAACTCGAAAATCACTGACTGCTCACTTCAAAGTGAACACAGCTGCAAAATGACGCAAATGCCATTAGCAACAAGATGGCATTTATTTATTTATTTATCTATTTGTTTTTAAAGAGAAAGTTTGGCATGCTGCAAAATCAGGCTGCAGGTGCAATGAGTTAATTTTGCAGCTCATGGACTCTGGGATGGGGAGACACCGGCACCATGGTGTGAATCGCTGCACTGTCAGGGCACGGTTAAACTGAGTCAAGGCTAAGCAGGGATTCAGAGGAATACCTTGGAAAGGTGGCAGGGATGGTAAAGGAAGAAACCAACATGAAAAAACAGACTTGATAGGAAAAGATCTGTCATTGATTATTAAGCTCTATTTGGTGTTATTTGGAAGCAATGAAGAAAATAGCTGGCAACTGGATTTTGTTCAGGTTAGCTTGACGTTCACTTACAATGCTGAGAAGCAAAAATATATTTACAAATATTTCATGCTGAAGTGTTATTAACTTCACACTGGAAAATTTCTCTAATAAGTATGACCTTTTGTTCTGCTCTTAGGAAATTTTTATGACTGTATAGTATAGGAATATGTGTTTGCATCTTTTAATTTATCAGCTCTATGGTAGCTGTTCTAAAAAGCAGGTAGTGAAACAGAGATAAGATAGATAATATATCTACATCTCAGATAACCACAGAGGTTGCTTGTCTGTTTATAGTATAGGATCTTTTGTCTAAATATACACTCATAAATGTATTTACAGCACTTATTTTGCAATTGCATTTACAGTAGCTTTAGCTGTTGGAGACATGTAGATCCATCCTTCCCAAGGCTAACTCTGATTCATGGACACGCACCTCTACATGCTAAACTGGTTCTCAGTTTATTTTAACCAGAATCAAGCCTGGAATAGCTGAGAATGTTGTCATAAAATGGCATTGTATAATTTACAAGCTGTATTTGACACTCCATTGCCAGAAATTTCCTCGAGCTTTTAAAAACAAGGAAACTTTCAGACTTCTATCTTGTTTGATGCCCTAGCTCAACCCAGAAAAATCATGCTTGCAGAGAATCTTTAATAATAATAATAATGAAGCATTTAAGTTCATTGAAACAACTTCAAATTAAGAAGTGGCAGCATTCCTGAACATACATTTCTTGAAACAAAAGAAAGTGACATGAAGAATGTGGAATTGGGCAGAAGTGCCAAAAGACTCTCTAAGCTTTTTCTGCAGGCATTATTCTGTGCATGGTAAATTGCTGTGGTTTTGCTGGTTTAGATTCCTACTCCTTAAGGTGTTATGCTACCTCTGACTAGAAGACAAGCATTGGAGGCCTCAAAACAATTGCTCCAAGCTATTAATGGGTTGCATTTTTCAGGAAACCAGCTGAAGCCAGGATGAATCTTCCTCTACTCCCTCCCCAAAAGCCACTCCTCACTTCATTACAAAGAAGGACCTCACTGGAGGCAGGGACTCAGGTGTGCTAAGATTTCCAGGGAACCCACTGTGCAATTTCCCTAGCAATAATCAGTCTCTTGTACCAATGACATGGGGTAAAAAAAAAAAAAAACCAAAACAGAAAAATCCTGGTGGAACAGATGAAGTGTATACATCACGTTTTGAATGTATTCCGGAGTACTCCATAAGCCATACACAGATTCCAGCTGGGAGATGTCTGACCACCCTTATGATGACACAACTGCTAGTATACCTCACGCTCTGCAGAAAAGGGGATGTTGGGGTGTCAATCACTGGCAACAACTCACCCCAGCATCTTGAAATATCCATACAGCACAGAACTGCCCTTGGCTTCAAAAATATCCATTCTGATTTTCCAAGGCCAGTGCCAGTCACATTCCTACTATTTGAGCAGCTGCACTGCATGTCATTCTCACATGTGAAATGGCAAAATCAAGCAGTCAGATGTCACATCCCGGCATTACAAAATCGTTCATCATTATCAGCAAATGCAAATATGGGGGGCTTGAAAGGAAAGGCCAGCCTGAAGCCTTTTTCTAAAAACCAAGAATATTCATTGGAAGACCCCTCCCCCATAGCAAATTGCACCTTACTCAATATATTGACCTCGGATGGATAGATGAAACTCAGCGCTTTCATAAGCTTCATTTACATTTCAGTAGGCATTAAACAATTATGCCATTTTGGTATACAACTCTGCACATTATTTATGGGTGTCTCTCAATGCCCCTCCACAGCAAAGTTCTAGGACTTTAAGAAAGCAAACAAGGCACATGAGAGGAGAAGAGGAAAATCCGCACCGTTTTTAAAAATCACCTCTAAGGTACACTGAATTTTTTTTTGCTCAGCCTGAACATAGCAGGGTTTTTGAATGCTGTGGAAAAGAGGCAGAGGGAATGATCTTAAAATCTGTTTTTAGACTTGATGAAGGAAACAATTGCAATAAAGGAAGAATTTTGTAGGTGCTATTCTATAATCCTACACTGGTAACTTCAACTCACTGAAAAGCTCATTCGCTAGCATCTTATATGATTGCAGTGAATCAAGTGATCAGGATCCACAGGATGCACATGATTTCAAATTAGCCTTGCCAGAGAGACATGCATGTGATGCTTGTGAATGTGTATCCAGGAGACAAAGGGGTGGCCAGAAGGACAGAAGATGTATGCTGCCTAGAGATTTGATGCTGAACCTGTCATATGCATAGTCTCAAACAGAAAAATATTTTGATTCTCTCTCAGTTCAGATGATACAAAGCATTGCTTTCCCTTGACGTCCAGAGGTCTGCTCAGGCACAGTCATAAAAGAGTTGGTCCCCGGAATGCATTGCTTGTATCAGCAGTCCTCCTCGGCATTAGGACAGCAGCCTTGGAGATGATGTGTTGCCTGACTTTTATCCAATAACTCTATTGAATTTGTTGTGTGACCTTTTCTTTCCTTTGGATGGCATCATCCATGAAGTAGTATATCATCATCATCATCCTCACTCAAATGATGCATTTCACTAATAGATCATTAGAAAGAAAGCTCACTCTGAAGATATAGGAGCACAATAGATCATGACGGAAAAGGGCGTACTGTTGATGTACTACTCAAAAGATGGCAGAGTCCAAAGAGGAGGAGGTCCAAGAGGAAGTGTATTTAATTGAGAAGGGATGACTACACCACAATAAAAAGCCTTTAATACTTCCTCATTTTGTATTATTGCAATCAGCCACAGTGGATGCTTATGCTTCTCACTTGTGTCAGCATGAAAGAACCAACAGATGTATTTCTTCTTTACACCCCATTTCACATTTCAGTTCTCGTGCACTAGCACATGGTGACCTGCAGCTCTTCAGCAGCTCGGAGATGGCTTTCAGATTCAGCTGTGTCACGCAGCAAGCAGGAGGGCACTGTTGGTGCAGGGAGCAATGCATGGCACAAATCCTTAGTGGGGGGGACAAGAAAATCCACCGGGTGCACAAAGGTGTCTACAATGAGTTGTCCTACATGAGACAGATGTGAATCCCTGCTTTGTAATTAATGTTGTGATCATAGGTTCCTTCCCATGAATCATTCCCAAAGTCCCCGCACTATCTGAGGTACCAGGTAAGCATCTTCTGGCTCTTGGTCACCTGAAGATTTTGGCATATTGGACAGAGGGTCAGAAGACTTGAGATCCTTTCCCAGTGTCGAATCATTTATCTCTGCCTGTAAATGTTGCTTTTTTGCTCATCTTAATCTCATCTCTCACCATGCCTCCAAAACCCACCTTCTACTTGACTAACTTCTATATTTTGGGCACAATTTCCCCAAAAATGTTTCTAAAATATTGCTCCTTTGCATGTTCCAAAAGAAAAATTTATATTTGGAAAGCTATGACTTGATCCAGGAAAATATCCAAAAGACATATCCTCAAATTTGACCTGCAAAACTACTCCCTGACATGTTGAACCAAGACACCTCTTTCAGCATAACACATTGGTTTGAAAGCAAAAGGATCTTGGTGCCTGGCATAAAAGCCTTCACACTGGATGTGACAGTCTCCCCGCTGTCATTTGCTCTTTGCCTGCTGAATTATCTCCTCCACGCTGGAGAGGGGCACCTGCAGTGCTGCGTGGGGATGGGGCTCAGATAGCGCCGATCCTCCCACCCCACCGCTGTTATCAGTAATTTTGTTCCATATTGTCAACAAGCGTATCAGAAAAGTAAAACACAATTAACCATGGTGCCAAATAGTGGCTTAATGCTTAATTGCACAACCCACAATGAGGTCACAATTACTGGGCAATCAGATAAGCTTTCACAGATGTATTATATAATCCATGAGCTTAATTCCTCCGGAGGTAGCCAGAAAATTACTGTTCATTAACAAAGTGGTCCCATTATCAGAAAACATATTTAAATCATCATTTTCTCCATTCTGGAAATAATGCCATTTCTTCTTCAAAGGATAAATACACTTTTAGAAATGCTTCATCTGGAAACTACTGTCCCAAATAAATCTAATGACACATGTTTAATGTGTCTTTTTTCCCCCATTAATAAAAAAGACAAGGAAATAATTTTCTGAACTCTATCGGTTTATGTCTCATGAAGTATAAAGGCAAGTTGTAGAGATTTGCACCGTTGTTCCGCTCTTGGACATAACTAAATTCTGCAGCTTTGTTCTGCAGCATGTCCCTCAGAAACCGCGGGAGTGACATAAGTAAGGGGCCAGGATCAAGCACAAAGGGTCAAATGTATTTTTCTTTATCTCCAAACCTTTTTAAAATGATTTACTGCCTCACTGTATGGGACATGAAAGGATAATGCTGTTTTCAACACTCAAACAAATGACATACTGGAACTGACATTTTTTACGTACATTTATGCATCTTGATCCAGCTGTCTCCCTTACCCTGACAGAACTCCCATGGAAACAAATGGGATTTCTACCTGAAAGTGACTGCAGGATTGGCCCCTCTTTTACGACTGTTAAAATATATCGACTCTCTCTGAAAACCCAGAATTACTTCACAGAAGTGGAGAAGACATCCAACAATTTTACTAATTTTAAGAAGTACTAAATCATAGAAACGATTTCAGAATACATCTTTAGAGTTATCCTTAATGTTTTCTCATATCTCTCTCAGACTGAAATAATATAAAAATCCATTGAAGAATAATAATTGTCACATTTGATGTATATTTTTATTAACAGCACTATAAAAATTCAATTATGTAGCAAAGGGCGACAAAAATCTTCCTTTTAAATTATGCAGTAAAAAAAGCACTCAAAAAAAAAAAAGAATCATTTGCTCATGTCATATGTTAAAAATCTCTGCTCCATTGGCTGAGGTATTTAAACTAAATTCCCTCTTTGTGTTTGGAATTAGATTTCCCCTTTCCTCTCCCTGTGCTCCCATTTCTCCACTTTCCTGGGGGAGGTTTATTTAACCAACAATCTGTGCCTTCCAGACACAGTATTTCCTCTGTCCACTCTGCAAATTCCCATATCTGACATTTACCGTGGGGGAACAACACAGCTGTACAGATGGATTAATAACAAAATCAAGATGCAATGGCTCCCACAAACTGTTTCCCCACTGATAAATTTAGAAGTAACTACAGGCCATGGGATAGTCTGCCAATTATCAGTAATATCATTAGAGATATACCAAAACGTACCTCTGGACTGTGTTTAAGTGGTTCTGCCTCTGTCATACAGAGATGCAAAGCCATTTTACCTTGCACAACAGGAGATGATCTAGCATAAAATGACCATTTTTTATGCTTATCATGCAGAACTACATTGCTACTATCTTCATTGGGATGCAAGGCAGAACAGTAAGCAGTCCCCTTCCTCGTCTCATCAAACCAGGGCTCCACCACAGAGCAGAGGAGGGTGCTTAGCTGAATTCTTCTATGGCCCTGTAAGCAAATAAACGCAAAGGGAAAGGTGGAAATAAACCTAGATTTTGCAATCGAGTGGGAGGAGGGAATCTGCTGTTCTGACAGTATCTAGGCAGATTTTTTAATTTTATTTTTTTCTTTACCTCCTCACAACAAAAGGAGCAGCAGGAGGACCTGGGGGCTGGAGCCTGTGGTCACTGCTGGCCCATCCCCAGGCCAGGCAGTAGTACCCTACCTCTCCTTCCAAAGAAGCAGAAAACTGCTTGGGAAACTCAGGTCCTGATTGATGACTGTAGCGATTTTAGACACAAGTGTGAAACAGTCAGCTTTTCACTTCATGTATCTCTATCTAACAAATAAACAAAACCAGTTTCTGCAGGTTTCACCGCAGCCCTTGGGTTTTGAGGGAGGGTGTTATTGCTCCAGCAGCCCCGATAGCGGTGACAGGAGCATCAGTCTTCAACCTGCGGCTGATTTCGTCCCACTCCCTCTCTTCGGTGGAGACGTCTGCCATGCGTGCCCTGGTACCTCGCACCGGTCCCTCCTGTGGGAGCCTGCACCCAGGCGATGCCTCCGCGCACCCCGTGCACAGCCCTAAAAACCACTTCTAACTACAGCTGCAGTTTTATTTCTCTTAAATGCTTGTCCGCGTGCTCCAAACCAAAATCCCCAAGGGACTGACATTGTATTGACCCTTAAGCTAGCAGCAGAAGCTGGTTTCGTACAGCTACTTTCCATCGACCTCTGTATTTGTATGCACAGACTTAGGAAAGATCCACACTGCTCCGTTCCCACCTTTCATTCTGCCTAACTTTAGATTTATCATATGCAATTTTCTCCTCCCATACCTATTCACAGCCGTGCTTCCCTGGGGTGACCGCCTGCCAGAGGCAGAGATGTTCGCCCAGATCTGCGCTTCATCTGTGAGCCCTGAGCATGCCACATGAAAATAATTAACGCATATAACAAGGAAAGGGAGGGAAGAATAAATTATATGCAAATTTAGTCAAGGAGCTCCACAGAACTAATTAAATTGGATAGGAAAGCTGACAGTACAACAGCCACAGAGACTTTTTCCCCTTCTGCTCACTAGAAAAAGTCGTGCTTAGATGGGTTTAATATAGCTTGGTGCAGAGTAGCTAGCTATAGGTTTGTTTCTTTGACTTAAATGTCACACATACCGTGGACAAACTTCATGCACAAGGAGCTTATTTAACGTAGGAGGGGAGATTACTTTAAACAAGTTGAAAGCAGAAAGCACAGAAGGTACCAGCATACCTGTATTAGCAAAAGCCAGTCATAGCTGGCAGCACAGATGGAAAAAAGCTCCAATAAGAGATTGTCACCGTGTAGGAAGGGGTGGGAAAAACCCAGGGGTGAACCTCTCTTGTAAAATAAAAAGCCAGGAGAACTAGCTGTAACATTTAATACCCAGAGACATAAAAGCAAATTTCCCCACTCACAAAATTTCTGAAGCCCATCATCTAAGTCCAGCTTCAAGTGCAGTGGCAGAAGAGACCCGTTCCCAGAGCCTGCTTTCGCCCTGCGCCAGCCGTGCATCCCCTGCCACAGCTCCCGCTCGCGGGGTGCAGCCAGGGATTGGCGCATCCCTGCACGGCTGCTCCAGCTCGGCTGCCTCAGGGATCAATGTGCTCCAGGCAGGAACTACAGTCCTGCCACCAGGCCCTTTTTCTAGTTAAAAAACAGTGCTTTGGAGCCTTTGCAGAGCTGATTTCAGGCCTGGCTGTGAATTTCATTAACTCCCAGCACCTGAGGTCACCTGCCCAGGTGTGAAACTTGGATGCTTGCAGGGGTACATAAGCTTCAGTACAGGGTCAGAAGACATCTGTGGTACCTGAGTGACCTCTGTGAATCAACCTCTATCCCTTGCCTGAAAAAATGAAGGCAGAAGCATTTCCTTATCTTGCAGGAATGCTGAGGAGACAATGCTAACAAGGAATACAAGGTGCTCAGAGTCTGAAGCAGCAAGTATTGTAAAAACATCTTTAAGAGACTGAGGTGTGACCTGCTCTTGCATTGTGACAGGGGCCAGGCACAGCCTGCTTCTCAATAAAAGGGTCGTTGCTGGAGGTTGAAGTTTCCTGCATGGGCATTGACTCACACACTGATGAGGATGGAGTGGTATGGGGGGCAGCCAACTGAGCTGGACTCTCCAAGGCCACAGTGATGGCATTGTGTCAATTATTGTACAGGGTGAATGTGAAAAAGCCTCCTGTTAAAGACTGAAAGGGAGAAGACTTACTGTAGAGGCTGCTGTTTTCACTTTGCCGGAGTAATGTCTCCCACATCCTGGAAATCTCCAACACAGACAAAAAGCAACTTCCCTGCCTTTATCTCTGCCATGAAAAGGTTTCCCTCTGTGATCAGTCTTCAAATTACTGTGAAAAGACCGAACTCCATCAGCCTTGTCTGCTCACCTCCCTTCTTTCCTTTGCACCCGTTACTGTCCTGCAGCACCTTGGGTGCCGGCAGCATAACCCACCAGGCACCCAGATGTGGGTTTTTGGCTTGTGCAAGCATACAGGGAGCCTAGGGCAGCTTTGCCATCTGCTTTATCCCAAGTGTGTCGTGCCACCTCTAGACCTATATTTCACATGTGGAATTGCTTTTTGATATACCTTTACACTAGATTTTCCTTGTTTTCCACTCTCAAACTCTCTCCTCTTAGATCTCCTTTTGCCCAGACTTTTCTACCTGTTTTCATGCTTGTCGTTAACCCTCTCTATGCCCTGTTCCCATCTCTGTAAGTGTCCAAAGAGGAGGCACGGTCTCCCCCACTGCACTCTTCCTCTGCGGAGAAATGCTTCCCTGGTTAGCTGTGTTAATCCTGGGATTATCACTGAACTGGTGCTGTTCACCACGTTCAGCACAGAGGCTGGGATGGACATTGCGTGGGCGCTGTTAGGAAGCTGCATGCCATAGTCAGAGCTACAACAGAAACTGGATTTCCCATACACAGATGTGCACTACTTATCTCAGACACCACCCATAACAGACTTCTGCCTGGTGTGCACTGGAAGAAGAGGACTATAATTTAGTAGCTAAAAACAGGGAGTGGCAGTAGTTCCCTGTGACTCACTAGCATTTCACACCTCCATCACCTTCCTGAACTTCATCACAGTCATTTCAGAACCAAATATCCTGGAGGCAAAGGTAAACACGTTGGGCTCAGTCTTTGTCCTTGCCGCTTATGCTGTGTGACATAGGACCCAACACTTTGCCTTTCTGTGCCTCAGTTTCCCTGGCAGAAGGATGGAAAAAATACTCATGAGAACTCCTCTGTGGGACCATTGAGTGCTTATTAATCTCAGCTCTAAAACCGTGCTTTCCTCAACTGAGAGTCTCAGCACCTCTCCAGAGGTAAATAAAAACAGCATTTTCACTCCTCAACCCCATAGCCTTCTCACTGAGACAGGAACAGAAAGTCAGTTTGAAAATTTCTATTTTATTTTAGAAATGCTTGGCACCAAGCAGAAATCAAAGAAAGAAAGATAAAGCCTTTCTTGGAGTTGTCGCTCTTTTTTCCCATTCCTATCGTCTTCTAATCAAACCAGCATGAGATATCAAGCAATTACAATGCCATTTGCTCCCTGCTGGATGCAACAATTAGCCTAAGATATCTAATGAAAGGAATTAAATTCTACATGTTTTATAGCAAATAGCTTTAATTTTAATTACAAATCCCAAATACATCATCTTCAATAACGATCAGCCCATCACATCTGCTAAGGGCTGATGAGGATTTGCCTTTTGCATGGTTTGGACTGAAAACGAAACCAGACTCTCCCCACATAAGGGCCCTAGTGAAGAGAATGGAAATTAGGGTACAGCAAGGATTAGAGCCCACAAAATCCCTGCAGAATTTACCAGAGACTGGGGCTGTTACCAGAATGCTCTTTATCTGCAGCTGTTAAAAGCATCCTTACACATCAGATCTGCAAAAGTTGCTTGGGGTTTGGGGATATAATTCATTGCCGAGAGTCTATTACATCTCCCTATTTGGACTTCATCCACATAGTCCATTACATCTCCAACTAAAGCTCATTTTAGCAATTTGCATTGTTCCAGGTACCTGTCCCTGAGCACAAGCCACCCAATGACATGCAGGCACTAGTCCATTAAGAGAAGATGAGGGCTCAGGGCAGCTCATCTCCCCTTGCCTCGATGGGGAATTGTCAGTAGTGATAGGGGAGGAAGAACCCAAAGCCAAATGCTGTCTACCATACTTTTCTTTGAGCCTCTGCTCATGAGCACACAGCAGGGTTCACAAACTGTCTCCAAAGCCATGCTGATGATTTTGGATCCCCTGTCCCAGCAAGCCAGGAAGTCTTTGGCAAACCTTGCTCTGTAATCCAGTTTTGCTTTTGTTCTGAATCTCTGCAGCCAGCTTTATCACTGAGTACATGCCTGGCAGTAATTCCTAAACAACCCACGTCCCTTCTGAACAGAAAACCACACTTTTCTACAAGTCACTTACACACCTCTGAATGTTTTACCCGAGAACCTTTTGGAAAAAGGGGTAAATTCTCCCCAAAGTTGTGAATTTTTCACCTTTGAGTCCAGAAACAATTTTAAAAAACCCAAACATATGTATCTCTGTGGTTGAAAAATAGGTTGTATTTTGCAATGGGAACTTTGAAATGCTCTGTTGCTTTCTCTGTTTTCATATTTTTATTCCAAAATACTTTGGTGAAATAAGTGAGCGAATATAATCTGTGTTGGGTCACTGCAATTAAGTCAATATTTTTGTTTTTACCCCAGTTTGAATATAAGCATTACAGACAGATTTGGGTTTTATTGTCATGGGAGATTCATGAGTTCCCTCCAACTCTCTTGTTCTGTGTTTATTAAATCCCAGGGAGTTATAGTACAGTGAAAACCACCCAAAGCACATCCCTCCTGCCTGACAGCTACAGACAGACCAACCCCCCGCGGGGGCTCGGGGCTCTGCCCCATCCCACAGCCATCCCTGGTTCTCACAGGCATCGCTCAGCAGCCCTCTGCGCTGCGATGGCTGTGAAAGGCTGGGTAGTTCTGCTGGTTCCTAAAGACCCTGTAATATAGTGGCAATCACTCCATGTTCACGGCATTGTAGCTGACCTTCTTTTTCATGTTATGATATCTCTTTTTCCCACGGGCCTCCTAACTGCTTGCAGGGGCTGCAATTTATACCTGTCCGTTACTTGCAGCCACCCCCGAGAGTCCCGCTGTCGCACAGGCTTGCATTTTCAATTCCATTTGTTGTTCAGAAGCAGCAGGAGATCAGAAATAAGGAACCCAAATGATGAATCATGTTCTTTGCATGTCCCGATATGGTCACCCACATAACACCGTCAAATCTCCCCTGCCACCCCAGCATGTTCTGCCTCTGGCCATGGGGCTGCCTGACCACACGCAGGTCTCAGACAGTGCTGCAGTCCCAGAGAAATGCAGTGCTAATCCATCATACCTAATCTTCATACCACACATCCATGCTCTATCCACACCGATTTGTCTCCTCCAGCACCCCAGCACAACTAATAACACCGGCATTTATAACAGCAGTATCATGCCGTGTACCCCGTCTCACTCCATAATTCATACCGGGTGATTTATTTGCAGCGGACACACCTAGAAAATACTTTTGCTGCTTCCCTCCCCTCCCACATGCCCTGTGGCATCTGGCACTGAAGGCTGTGGACGCAGGGCAGAGCTGCCCGAGTCAGGGCAGGGAGCTGAGCTGGTTAATCTGCACGGCACGGTCCCAGGCAGGCTCAGCTCAGGGTCAGGAGCCGTGTAGCTGTTTGGCACCACACCCCAGCAAACAGGCTCTGGTGGGACTTAGCATCGTCTCCCTCCTTCCTGGGAAAATGCTAGGCTCATGTGGAATTTTGTAATGCAGTGATTTGATGGCTGGGATGGCAGCTTTTCCCAAAAAAGACATCAAGAAACAGTAGTCAGAAGGAGCTTCAGATCATCTGATGAGGACCATTGCTGAAAGGAGGTTCACCGCTCTCTGGAAATCCTTCACAACGTGCTTGCTCTGCCCATACTTTAACCTCTTCTGCAAAAGAGACTCCACAGTTCCCAGCAGCCTCTTGTGTTTCGCCCGCCTTCTGTTTAAGACAGTTCTACCACCCAACACATATCTTCCCTTCTGCCCACTCCTTCTGGTCATGTATAGTGGCCATGGGCCACAGCTAACCACCATTATGTATATAATATGCTTATATACATTACATACAGTATGTATAGTTTATATAATGAAATAGTTAAGACCTTATCGATCCCTTCTCTTTTCTAAGTTTTCTCTTGTCTTTTCTTTTTTCCTATTTACTAGTGGATGTATACTTACAGGTTTCAACATGCTGGGAAACATCACTCAATTCCTCATCACAGTGACGTAGTTAGAGGGACCACAACAGCCGTAAATCAGTGATTAGGAGACATAGCACAGCAACTGCCCTACACAGCCAAGTCCTGTCTTACTCATAGCTTTCTTGGGGATTCCTTGTTCAGGAAACTACCACAAGATCCATGTGCAAGGCTGGCTTCACAGCCAGAGCATTGTCTGGGATCTCCACAGATTCAGAACAAGGAACTGACCTTCCATCACCTGCATCCCCTGTCTGAGGCTATCAGTTTTCACAAGTCAGGATTCCCTCCTCTGTCCTACACTTAGAAGACATGCACACACATATGAAATTTTTAAAGTCTCATTTTCAATCCAACACAGAAAATATTCATTCAGAAATCCTCAACATTTCTTGTTAAAGTGGAATTTTCCTTTTAGAAAGAATCTGGTTCACAGGAAAGTCCCAGAACAGCACACATATGGCATGGTGCCTTTGTGCTATAATTTGTTACCCAAATTGCTCTGCTTTGACCATTTCTACTAGAATTATATGAGCATGGAACAGGGAGTGTTTTAAGATGTAATAGCTTCACCCATCATCACTAGAAACACCTGTCTCAAGGAGCTGGGATGTTCAGATTTCTAGCAATATAACCATCTCCAGCAAGCTCTAGGGGTTCGCGGGCTCTCAGGCCTTAAGGCTATGGCAGTGATGTATGGAAAATCTATCTCTGATGAGTTAAAGTTTTTTAACATTTATTCTACCATCCAACACATGCAGGTAGTGACTAGGTTAAACTGAGTTTACCATTGCTGAAAGGAGGTAAAAAAGAAAGATCCAGTAAAAAGATTCTACAGTTCTAAAGGGAAAAAATCCAATATATTATATTTACAAATACTTACTAGAATGTCTTATTACCTATAGGATCTTGACCATCTTGGAAATGAGCAGGGGTTTTATACTATGCCTTTCTTGGTGATGTCTAAGCAAAATAGGAAAAAATGAATGGTGTATCATTTTCCCAGAGGCTACTATACTGCCTCCTGTATAACTTTTTTTCAATAAAAGATAAAAAAGGTGGATTTTTAAAACACTGATTTTTGAAACACCCATTTTCATATTTTTTAAATTAAAAAAAAACAAAAGTTGAACTATTTGATAGGCTTCCTCTGTGAGCAAGGTCTACTGATAGACCTGTGTTCCCAGCCATCCTCTGTTTTTTCTGATTTGATGACAATTCCTTGAGAAAAAGATTGCCTCTCAGTGTGGGAACTCACAGAGGCAGGGACTCCCTGGGTGTCTGTGGACTGATCTGCACAATGATATACTACTCTGATAGAGTCCTCCTATGTACTAAACATTATAGCAATCATGGGGAGAGAAATATAATTCTACGTTATGTACTCAGTGTCAACCATTTAAAATTTGCTTGCATTTGATTTGGAAGATAACCCCTGAATGGTAAAACAGAACAAATAACTTCAAATAGTTGCCCTGGACCTACTGATCTTGGTGAGGTGGCCAGTGGAAAAATGGCCACGTTTTCATTCAGGTGGCTAAAAAGCCACCTGAGGGATCTGGCCACCCAGCAGCCAAGAATGGGAGAGTGCTTGGCAGCTGGGTCCAGTAAGATGCAGCCTGTGTCCTTGTGTTGCAAACCCAGTACAGTCCTGCTGGAAGTTTATCCAAATTGAAGCATTGCTGATGAGCTTTAACAAATGTGTGAACACCAGCAAATGAAGTTTACTCCAGCTCTTTCTGACAATGTATATACAGTACAGCTCTGTGTTCCCAGTATTTCATGGGCATATACTGGGAGGACGGAGAGAATATTGCTATTACCTGATGCACAAAATCTTTGCTAAAAGATTCACACAACCAGGAGAAGGTCCTTGAATTCAGTGTGTTTCAACCTGTGCCATTATTTTCACCTGAGTTTTGAAGTTTCTGTGTTTCACCTATTTTTGTATCCCCGCCTATACAACTACGCAGAGAAGCTAAGCACCTTTTCTCTCTCTTTCCACGCAACACGGCAATGCCAACCAACTGGTACATCCCTGCAAAATGGGCAGTTGCTGTAGGCATGATACCTGCATGTAACTATTGTCCAGGAATAGTCTTTATATATCTCTTTTTATGCGACCTTGATAAATGTGTCCTGCTTAATATGGCTAAGATGAATGAGCCAATAATTTCTGGACAAGACACCAGACAGGCAAACTGTTTTGATTTACAAGGCTATGTTAATAAATACCGGTGGCATGTTTTTTGTTCTTCAGGTTGCTGTATGTGTCTCTTGCTTCTGGGCTGTTGTCAATGCAAGGCTGTGAATTCACCTGCTGTTGCTGAGTTATGAGCGGGAATGTACTGTAGGGCTGGAAGGAAAACACGGCGAGAGAGCAGTTACCTGAGCCATGCTACAGATGTTATTTTTGTCATAGGATGTAGGCGCTACATAACCCCACAACTGGTAGTGCTCACGTATTGGAAAGTGACAGGGGCCTCCCTGTGTAAAACGTAAAAATACTGTGTCTCAGCAGTGCAACATTTCTCCACTTCTTCTGCATGCTGTTTTTTTCTCTTTTCTACGCAGGAGTTCATGTTGGTGTGGGAATTGCTGGATTTTGGATGAGTTGTGTTCATCAGAGGTTGAGTTTCCCATGAATTCTACCCCCTCAGTGCTAAGTACCAGGCGCAGTGACTCCCCAAGGGCTTGTGTCTCCTCAAAGGGTGCTGTGTCTGGCGCAGCCACCAGAACCGAATGAGGAGCTGGTCTTATGTCAATAAGGGACACCCTCGAACAGGAGGAAAACTCTGCACCTAAATCAGCTAACTACGTTAGGTGCCAAAAGTAGAGTGACATTAGCACCTATGCTCTTCCACAAATGAGAATTTGGTTCCCAAGTCCCCAAGGAGGTGTTTTTGTAACCCAAATACTAACAGTTACTCTAGTTTTCTTCTTCCTTCAGCCAGCTTTTAGTGCTTGAAGGCCTCCAGTAGGGTTTATCACTCAATGCTACTGTAAGTGCATAAAACATAAATAAATTAATATTGGGCCAGACAAGACATAGTGGAAATGTTGTATGTAAGGAGGAATACAACCAGATACCAGTCTTAACAAATTTTGGAGAAAGATCCCAGCTAGCAGAATTTAAAAAGAAAAAAGAAATTAAATAGAAACATAATTATCTCATTGAGTTGTCATTATTTTTATTCCCTGAACTTTTATGTCATAAGCCAGTAATAAACTTTCAACTTTGAAGTTGTGCCATAAAACTGCATTTTGAGGGTGGTGGGATGGACTAGCATGAGAAAACAGGCAGTGAGGCTGACTCTCCCCTTACCCTTTTCTCCGTATGCATGGTGCCAGCAAAATATTGATATACAAGTGTTGGTAAGAGTTTACAGAGACAAAATGACAGGAAGAGAACAAAACCACCTGAAAGGCAGAGGCACATCAGAGTTCTTGCAGCATCATTGCACCAGTTCATAGAGAAAAATACAGGCTGAGTTTTATCTCTGTGTTCTCTCCGTAGCTGCACTTTGCCCTTTTGTTTTTTTAAGCTACAGTCTTATTTCCTTTCATCCCTCCAAAATATCTTCATGGCCTCCATCTCTGTATCACTGATATGCCATGGGTATTAGGGCCCTTTATTGGAAACATCAACCTTTCACTTCTTCTTCAGTAAAGCTAACAGGGAACAGGAGACTATGAATCTTCTTTTGGTCATAAAAAGAAGTTAAAGAGGGTGCTGAGCAGAAAGGGAGGCTCTGGCAGCCTGGCATTTGAAGTTTTCTGCTCACCTTGCTTCTCCCCCATGGCTGGAAATAGAGGATATTGTTTACAGTGCTGCCTCTGACATGCTAGGTGTGAATTTATCTTGAAAAAAAAAAAGTTAATAGTTTATTCAAGTGGCTTCTCCTAGCAGGGAATTACACACCTCTACCACTCTGCCTATGAATGGCAGCTGGCCCCAGATATTTACCGTGCCTCTGGCTTTAGCTAAGGCTCAGAGGAAGATGAAAATGTTCCCATCACTCTGCTCTTGGACCTGACATATGGAGCATTTCAACTTCTGCATTTCTAAAGGCATTGGATGCAAACTAAGCTTGTAGAGCTTAAGGCTGGAAGGTTGTCAAAATCTGTCACACTATCCCCTGCCTCATCCCACCTTATTTTTCACCAAATGTTAGACACACAGAAACAGGGATTTACCCACAGCTCTTCAGCAATGGGTCACTGCAATAGCATTTTGTCTGCCTGTGGGATTGACCTCTGGGTTTGCTTCAGGTGGGTTCCTACCTGTTGAACAGTGCTGATGTGCGTTGCTCTGGTTCTGTGACACCATTTTCCTTGTCTCCATGAAATTATATGTGTTTTAAGAATTGCTGAGGCTATAAGCTTGGTGCTACCTCTGCAGGGCCTCCAGAGACCCATCATCACAGGAGAGACATCCCTTGGTCTTGTCCCACCTCCTCGGTGCCGTGTTATCATCAGTGCTTCCCCTTGTGTGAATGGACATTACCAGGTAGACATCCCAGCCTGGCGTTTTCTGACTCTCTGGCTTGTATGGCTCAGCAAAGAAAAGCAGTCTTCCAGGTCAGACAGTAAGGAAATTCCTTCAGGAATTGTCACCCATTGATAGAAGCAATTGGAGCAAGTGCCAAAGCAACCTGCCTGCTACCTGAAGTGACAGAGGACATTTCCTGGAGAGGAGCATTGGCTGAGAGAGGCAGAGCCATCCTCCCCCAGCACCTCACTGCAGGCACAGGGGTACAGAGGAAGCAAAACATATTTACTGTCATGCTGACCTCTAGTCATCCTGAAATGGAGAAGGTGATGTTCCTGTTACAGCAATCTTTAATTTATTTCACTTCACTGGGAAGTTGTCCAATTTATTTAATTTTGTTCAGAAGCAGAGTAATCAGAGGTGTCTCGCTAGAATAGCGAGACTTAGCTCTCCAACTTGCTTAACTTGGCTTCTAATACTAGCAGTGCTGGGAATTCAAGCCTTGGGCCCAGATTTGAAGACACTTTATTTTGCTTTTTTCTTTTTTTTTTTTTCTGAATCTCGAGCTTCAGGCTAACGACTGCAGAATTTTCACCATCATTTTAGAATGAATATGTTAATTCTCAGCCTTTGCAAGTGAATCAAATGTATCATGTATACCAGGATTTTTTTATTTATTTTTTTTTCATCCTGAAAAATAATTCATAGTTTAAGTCCAGACAAAGTCTCTGTCACCACACAGTCAGACACTTGCTCACAAGCAGAACCTCAGCTGAACCCCACTGAAATGGAACATATTGGGAATTCTCTTCTACTCCCAGCCTGCAGGACAGATATGGACCAAATTCTGGGAAAGGTACGTGTTCCTAATGTAATAGCTGGGCCTTAAACTCCCACCAAAAGCAATTTAATTCCATTTAATTCTCTGTGGTCTTTAGGAGTTGGAAGTGTTATGAGCATGTACGGCACCAATGCTGGCATATTTTCACGTCCACAGACAGGAGTGGCAGTAAGTCAGTGACAGGGAAGGACAGTCAGCGAGGCTGGGATGGTGGAACGGCTAACGCCATGGCAGGAGCAGTCTGGCAAAGGGGCCTGTTTACTTCAGCTTGCCAAGCACAATTTGTCAAGGCAATTGCTAGTCCCAACCCCAAAACTGAGCAAAGCAATCAAGGCTGTGATACCCGTGTCTCTCCACGAAAACATGCCAGAGGCCAAAAGCCTCTCTCCCTCCCTCCCTCCTTCTTCCTCCCTCTTCTCTCCTTCTCTGCCCTTTGCACTCTGCTTACTCAGGTATGTAATGAAGTTAGTGCATCCTAACAAGCTCCTGTGCACCAGCAGATCCACAGCAACGCTCTGTATGCAAACCTCGAGCGACAGCAAGCACAAAGTAATTCAGCTTAGCATAGCCCACACTGTAAATCCCACCATCTGTATTTGCCCTGGGCTAACAGCATGGACTAGCTCATGCATCATAATTTCTCAAAGCAAGGAAAACTGTGAGCCTGAGCCCTCCTCAAGGTGAGAGGAGACACGGAGGGAGTGAGATGCAGTGCTGTAGGCAGAGGTTTCAGGGTCCATTCCCAGTCAGGAGCTGGAGCGTCGAGGCTCGATGCAGTCCATCAGAGTTTACATGTATACGGCTGTACTGGTAAGGACTGGAGGCTGGCAGGTCTCAGAGCCCATCTCTGACCGCTGATACCAGAATACAAGGGCAGAAGGTTTCTACAGCACTGTCCGCAGCCAGCACTCAGGCACTTCTTAGCAAGGAATGGGATGGATAGACTATTCATCCATGAATTTATGCAGTCAGAGTCTGTAGCCCTGTAAACTTTCAGCATCTACAACGTATTGTGAAGAGGAGTTTCTCAGCTTAAACACACACTGGCAATGGAGTTTTTCTTTTGTTTTGCTTTCAAACCTGTCAGCTGCATTGCTCCTCCCCAGCTCCTCAAACGGAAGAAGCAGAGAGCAGTCACTCCCTGTTCGCCCTGTGCATACTATTCCTCAGTTTGTAATCTCTAATTATATCCTACCCAGACCAAATCTTTTCTGAACTGAAGCATCCCAGTCTGTGTACCTATTCCTTTTGTGGGACCCACCACATGTCTGGATATCTGGCTTTTTCCAGCCCTTCTCCCTCCTTTTAGAGATGAGCAGAGCCAAGCTGCACACAGTACTGAGCATGTGGCTGTATAACGTTTTGTTCTGTTTCCTTCCTAATAATTTCTAACTGGCAGTTTGCTTATTGGACTCTGATAATTTGACCCCAGCATTTTCAGAAAGCTTAGCTGTTAGGGGAAAGGGTGTAGAGAAAGCAAATTGGCATCACTATCAGGCATGGGAGCCCTGGCACTGATGGGGGCAGGCATGAAATTATTCTGTTATACTAGGGGAGCTAAACTGATTTTCGGTCAGAATATAGTTAGCAAAGAAGTCATCAGGCAGGATAATGGAATGACCGGGGCTTGACTGGAATATGGGATCAAGCTGCAACAAGAAATTGGTAGGGAGTTGCAAACCTATCAGAAGAAAGGAAAGAATTCTTCAAAGCTAAGAACAAAGCAGTGTCTGTCGGGAGCACAGCGATGAGCTAATTGAAGCGTCTCTCGTCGTTCTTCTCCTCTTTGGCTACCGGAGCACCTGCTATCACTTAAAGGCAGCTCTCACTGTCACTTTCTCCTTTGGTTCACGTGCACTTGTTCATCCTTTGAGCTTTAATCTTTTGCTATTGATTTCCACCCTGTTAGCTGAAATATTGTCCTGCTCTTTGAGAAAGGCAATCGCCCAGACCACACTATTGCAAATAATATGTACTTTGGAAAACAATGATTGAATTCCCATATTATCTGCTGAAGCAAAAAAACCTCTACCCTGCCAAAGAGAAAATGCTCTGCAGAGATAAGATCATAGAAATTCATCAAACTGGCTTCAGGGGGGTTGTGTGTGTGCGTGTGTTGGGGTTTTTTGGGGGGGGTTGTTTGTTTGTTTATTTTTTAATTTGCACCACCCCAGAGAGATGCTGAGATTAAAATGTATTATCCTTAGATATGGGGGCTAACCAACCCAGTGAGTCTTGCTACGCAGAATTCAAACTATAATTCATACTCTGGAAATTGCAGATCCACCCTGAGATAAATTTCAGCTAGAGTGCAAAAGAGCCAGCTACAGTTTTACATGCATATTTAGTTTGTATCCATGTATATACAAATCTGATAAACTGCCATAAATCTGCTACCATATGTTTCAATGATCCAAAGGAGAACTGTGTGAACATAAGGGGTTTTACTCCTCCCTCACAATGTGACATGAAAAATAAAATGTATCCACGCCTTATCTGGGTGATCTGTGGAATTTTTAAGACCATAGATTCATTTTATTATGATTATTTCGCTAAAACATGGCACATTTGATAGCAGAAGCTACCGTTAAATATGAGTGCCTCTGATTAGGTATCCAAATCCATAGCTAAAGGTACTTCAGTAAACAGCTACAGCTTTTCAGATGACTGCTCCCTTTTTCTGGTAAGTCTGTAAGGTCAGAGTAGTGTTCTCCAGATGTTCGAGGTGGGAGGCACAGGGCTCCCCTGCTCAGATTTGTACCAACTGGTTTCCCTGGTGAGGATACCCCAGCATAACCTTGGATGCTACTGTTAAAGGTAATAGAAATTCAGCTTGAATGAGCAGACCAAGCTCCAGGGAGGAAGAAGAGCCACCCAAAGAGCTTCCAAGGGGGGGCATATGCAATAGGAGATTAGTAGCAGTAGAAGTGCAATAAGTGAGCGCCGTCCCTTCCCCAAGCCCCCTTTTTGCCAGGCAAGAGCTAGTTTTTGCATGTACACATTGTGCTCTGAAGGCACAATCACCAAGAAATCAGAGTCTAGATGAGCATTTATTTTTGGGCAATCAGTTCTCCACCCTACTCTTCTGAATTTCATCTGAAGAACTGAGAAGATAGTAGGATGTCCAGCCCAGGCTCTGGTGACATCTCTCTCTTGTGTTTCCTCTGTGAGATATTTCTCCTGAGTTGCAGGTTATCAGACTATTTGCTCTTGTCTTTATCACAAACAGTTCCTATTTTTTAGTATTTTCCTCTTCCTCATGTCATCCCCTGGCTTTTCTTTTGTAATTATGTAGTAGTAATGGCTCTTAAAACTTCCTACAAGGGTATTACATCCATTACAACAGCAATTCCATTTTAGTAGCAATTCACGTATAATGGAAAGAGATATTAAATTGGAGGTGATGTTACAATAAAAATCATACTATTATAAAAACAATATAGCATTTAAACCAGTATTATAACAGAAATATTTTAATAAAGGCACTAAATAAACCCAACAAAAGAAAATCAGGGATGAAACAGGGACAATAAGAGTTTTTTACTGCCACAGTGATTTTGCTTTGTTTTAGTGTACTGATGGAATATTTCATTGCAACAGCTCCATAATTTTATCATAAATGTAAGCCATAAAGCATGTTTCTTGCAGGCAGTGTAATTATTTCATTTCCTTTCCAACGATAGGAAAGGGCATGTGCGGTACATGGAAACAGCAGAATGAATTACGGACTGGATGGAAAGCCTTTCCTGTTTCGCAGGAGGCTGTATTTCCTGCATTTCCTCTACCAGAGGAGCCGGAGCAGGAGCGGGGAGAGCCAGTCCACAAGGACCCAGATGGGAGTGTGTGGCACGAAGGAAAGTGATGACAACACTGAGAGGATTCCCCACAGTGCACAATCTACAGCATGTATTGCAAAAAAACCCAATAAATAGGTCTGAGTACAGAGATGCCTTCTAGAGAGAGGCAAATGATTGGTAAAAAGTGTGCTTGGTTCCGCAAAGACAGAACGATAAAAAGTTGTATTGCATTAAACAGCTGCATCTTTAGCTTTTTCTTTGGGATTGAAGGTCTTCACCTCTTGGCACAGAAAAATGTGGAGAAAACTCTGATTTGAGATTTGCATGTGTAGTTTCTACCCAGAATGAAGATGTGCTCAGTGTAAGAGAGATGGGGGCTGGAGCGGCGAGGGAAGAGTTTTTGAACTGTTTTCAAAATCATCCCAACATTTTATTTTGAAATTATGTAAATGCAATTGAGCCAGAGAGCTCAAGTGTTGGGATTTCTACCTCAGTTTTGGGTCCTTGTTCCTGGGAAACCCAGCTAAGGGGGGGCTCTGGGAATTTGAGCTTGAAGGAAGCATTTGTGGCTCTCTGATCGCCCATACAGTGCTGGGCGCCCGAACTCCCACATCGCTGGCTGGACTCCTATTGCCCTTATCAACTTCTTTACCCTTTTTCACATAACCTCCAGGGACTCCATTACCTCACTGCTAACTGAGTTATGGTGAATGAACACTTCAGGACATGTAAAATCATATAAGTTATCTGTTCACATATAGTGTTTTCAGCTCTTAGTAATGACTTTTTCTTTACTTATTTAATAAACAATGAAAATATAAGCAATCACCAATGAATTTAACTGTAGGGATGGCCGTCTTTGTGATAAGCTTTATTTTTAATGAACTTCATTCCACCTCCAGCCCCTAAATTATTTTCTTTTTATTCTATTATTTTATAGGAAATACTAGTCCTTTAAAAGCCTGGAAAGCCTAAGAAGCCACTGAAATCTGTAATTGAAATGCAAATGGAAAGCCCTTGGCACATCAAATCAATTTTGCTCTTAATAAGAAAAGGAAATAGAATGTGACACGGAAAAGTCCTGATGCCCTACATAAAGGTAGGGCTTTTTAAGTGGTCTGGTGCAAAACAGAAATTCCCGTTCGCTGTACTCACACTTTTAAATCGCGCCATTATCAAGTGATAATATGATACAATTAACAGGCTGCCGTTCGGTATACAGAAGCCATTTTCTTCAAGGTGCAAATCTCCCTTTAGACCTTAAAACAAGCATTTCCAAGCGCATGTCTGCAGTCTCTGGCTTCACGGTATTTACAACTGCTCCAAACAAGTTCACTGCAGGGTGAGTGTCAGCTCTGTGTCTCATTGCCCTGGTTTTACCCTGGTATTAGGATAGCTGGGCCAGAGATAACATCGCTGTGCCCCGATTCGTTATCAATGCCCGACTCTTCATGATCATGTTTCAGTGTTTGATCCAAAGATCATGGAAGTTAATGGAAAGATTCACCTTGACTTCCATCCATAATTAGGGTGGAGGAGAGCAGAGAGGATTGACTTTTTAGGAACTGAATGATTCATGTAATCAACAAATAGATATAGTTAGGATAGTCAAACAAGGTATTCTCCTGAAAAGTTTTAGAGAGAACTTAATCTTCTATCCTAAACTTCCCTGCATAGAAAGTTTTGAACAAGACACAGGTTTTTATATGTTTGTGTTTTTTTTTTTTCAAGAACGATTCTATCCAATTTTATTTGAACTAACCCAACTTAAACTGATCTACTATAATTTCATCCCGAGCACAAACACAAAGCTAGACAGTGACACAGATTTTCTGATACTTCCAATCAGAGTATAGGTGATTCAATTCCTAAAAAATAAAAAAACAACCATTTAACAAACCAAGAAATATTTTTTTTATTACAAAAATGCCTTCTGCTGGATTGATGTAAGAACCAGGAGGTTGCGAGGGTGAGAGTCCTGGCAATAAGGACGACATGTGGTCAGAGCAGGGTCAGTGGAGACATCACGGTCTCTGGAAGCAGTCATGGGGTCAGCCTGGCAAAGTCTTCTCAATTTCTGTCCACTGCCCCTAATTCTGCCCAGGTCAGATGTGATGCTCTTTGTCCGTGTGCCCTCATGGTCCTTCAGCCTGAGGTGCAGAGCATCTTCTCTCAGCTCTCAAGCAAAAAACACCTTGAGTGGCAGGAGGGAGGCCACGATGTGATGCACTTCACGTATGTTTATGTCTGGAAAAGAATAAAATCTCTGTACAGCGCCATTTAAGATGCTGAGAGCTGGCTGGCGTGTGTGACCTTGGTGCACAAAATGCCATCTTCACTTTTCCATTTTCTTGTCTTAGCAGAGAATAATCACATTAGTGGGAGATTTCAATCCAAGAGCAACCTGCTCCACTGATGTGAACAGAAATATTCTGGTGATTTCAGTGGCTTTTGGATCACACTTGGGAGTCGTAATTCTGCATGATGCTGAGTACCCTCCACTGTGGTTAACTCAGATTACACTTCCCATGAGGAGTCTGGGAAGCTCTACAGCTTCGAGGACATTGGTCTCAGAAAGGGCTGCAAGGTAGAGTATTGCAGAGGAAGGTACGACTGCAATGCTGCTAGCCACATGCCTGACTGACTCAAGAAAACACGTCGGCATAGATTTTCGTGCCACTGATGTGTACTCAGTTGATCAGCGTAAGCTGAAATCCTGGCTGTTATCCTGAATCCAGCGAGATGGCACAAAGCTAACACAGCTGCATTTGTCCATGTGTGATCGTGATTTTCCTCACTGCACAGGCACTTTTTAACTCTGTCATTTGCTTCTGGGGCATTCCCCAAACAGCACTAAAATTATCTTTAGTGACGTGTTGTCGTGGTTTAACCCCAGCCAGCAACTAAGCCCCACACAGCTGCTCGCTCACTCCCTCCTTGTGGGATGGAGGAGAGAATCAGAAGAGTAAAAGTGAGAAAACTCATGGATTGAGATAAAGACAGTTTAAAAGGTAAAGCAAAAGCTGCACACACAAGCAAAGCAAAACCAGGAATTCATTCCCCACTTCCCATCAGCAAGGAGGTGTTCAGCCATCTTCAGGAAAGCAGGGATCCAACACGTGGAATGGTGACTTGGGAAGATAAATGCCATTGCTCCAAATGTCTTCCTTCTTCTCCCCCCCAGCTCTATATGCTGAGCATGATGCCATACGGTATGGAATATCCCTTTGGTCACTGGGGTCAGCTGTCCCAGCTGTGTCCTCTCCCAACTCCTTGTGCACCCCCAGCCTACTCACTGGTGGGGTGGGGTGAGAAGCAGAAAAGACCTTGGCTCTGTGTAAGCACTGCTCAGCAGTAATGAAAATATCCCTGTGTTACCAACAGTCTTCAGCACAAATGCAAAACACAGCCCCATACCAGCTGCTATGAAAAAAATTAACTCCATCCCAGCCAAAACCAGCACATTTGTCCTGATGAAGTGGTACCTCATACCGATTTGTTAACTATAAAGTTTTTCTAGTATATCAGGTTTATTTGTATAAATTTCATAAAAGGATTGTGCAGCAGAAAAGGAGAAAGAAAAGACTGAAAATGCCATTGTTTCAATCCTGCTGTATTTCCAATATGAGCAGTATTTTACCTGGTAAATGACTGTCTATTACGAACTGTGCTGCATACATTTGTCCCCTCTTAGTACCATTTCAACAAACTAAATATCTTGCTGTGGGTTAAATGCAATGTCAGATCATGCTGTCTCTCAAGAGAAATGTATAAATGGGTGGTTATTTCACTGGAAAAAATGATGCACATTCCTAGGCCAATAGGGAAATACCAGCAAAAGTTATATGGTATAAAAAATACGGGAGCTGGGTTTGCAAGCCAGTGTTCAATCACTTTAGCCTTGAACAGCAGGTTAAAGTCAGGAAGGGCAGTAAATCCAGCCATGGCTCTTTAACCAGTAGAGCCAGAAGCATGGATCTTGTGCCAAGAAATAATTTAAAGGTGAGGACATTCATTTCCAAAGCTTATTCAAAGATAAATAGGGAAAAAACCTACTACATGTAGAGGTTCCAGCCCTCACATGTTGACAGCTCTGGATGTGGCTCTGAACAGGCTGTGGGATCTGTGTGAGAGAGGACCGGTGCTCTGTGCTGAGCATGCTGGCCATCATTCAGCACAGCATCCCGGCACGGCTTTGACTTCACACATCTTCATGATCCTGGGTAGACAGTCCATAAGAGATAAGAGATTTTTGGAAAGGGTAAATCTCTCCCATTTCCAGAACAACCCTTAGCTGAAGTATGTGGGAATAAGCAATGTGAAGGCTTCTCCCTCTGTGAATAAAACCTCTAAAATGAGTAAAAGAAAATCACAGGGAAAAGAAGAGTAAAGCAAAATTTAGGCCATCAGAACAGCTGACTCACACGCATTCCTGAGCGTACTGTCCTTTGCGGAGAGAAAGCTTTAAGTTATCTCTTCCTCTATGTTTTTTGGGGAGGACTTGCACCTTCCTGCCCTAGACAGCACAACACTGCTGAATTTTGTTTAAAAAGAGCATTAATCCTGGCTAATCTTTATCTTAAGAACAAAAGTCCACCCTTGGTCCCACTCACATCTCACTTACTCCTGCAAGCTTGAGAAGCAGGTGATGTATAGCTTGAGGATCAATACAGGAGGGCAATGAAAGTGTATTTTCCCATAAAAAAACAAACTGAAAAACAAACATAGAAGTAAAGGACCTGGAGACCTGCTTCTCTATCACTGGGTTATGGATTTACCCCACAGAACCACAGAATGGCTCAGGCTGGCAGACACCTCTGAAGACCATCCTGTCCAAGCCCCCTGCTCAAAGCACAGTCGGTGAGAGCAGGTTGCTCAGGGCCATCTCTGGTCAGGTTTTGAGTATCTCCAAGGATGGAGACTCTACAACCTCTATGTGCCAATGTTTGAGGACCCTCTTAGGAACACAGGCCTGAAAATTACCTACTGAATCATCACATCTGGTTCCCACATCATGTAAGATCTTCATCAACTGGTACAAACCCATTTTGGCATTGTACAGATCTATTTTTATTACCAAGCTGTTCCATTTTTTCTGATGGCAAGAAATCTTCTTGCTATTTCCAAGCTGAGCATATTCATAGCACATTTGCTCTTGTGCCAGCACTGCTGCTAGTTTAGGTAGCTCATCCTGGTCTCTGGTGCTTAACTCCACAATGCTGCAGACAGCTGCCATGTCCTTCCTACCTCTCCTTACATCTGACATGCCATGCTGCTGCCAGGCCCCGGACACTGCTGGCCTTAGAGCAGTTTAGAGTGAGCTCCAGGTTGGTCCATACATCCTTCGACCTGGGGGCTCTTGTTCACAGCAACAGAAAATTGTCTCCTCAAGATCAGTGTGTGCGGCTTCAGACCTGATTCTCCCCTCATCCTCCCTCCTGCCTCCCTGGTTAGGATCATAACTTGCACAATCCCTAACTGCAAAGGCTAAGGCCTTTGTATGTAATTAAATCAGCGTTTTCGCAAGTCTGCTTTGGTTCAAGTGGTTTTTAAGATTTTCTTTCTTTTAATGAGATATTTCGCTTTTGATCCCAGCAACTATGGCTATGCAGGAACCACTTAGAACATCCCTTTGCAGTAACTCTGAATATTGGTGTTAGATATGAATGAAGGTGTTTCAGAAAAGAAAAAATCCATTTATTTAGCTAAACCTTATCAGAAGAATTAAGCTCAGCTCTATCGTCATAACCATGCACACAGCAAGTGCAATTATTTCACTGGCAATACTTGGAAAATCCCGCAAACCTACAACTGAAATGCAGTGCAAAATCTGACCACAGAAAACAAAGACGGAGCTGCAATAACCACCAAACACCAGCAAGGGGAGATGAGGCTACTCCAAATCACTTTCATACTGCTTTCCAACCACTGCCAAGGTCAGGTTTTGTTTGCTTACTTTCCTCTGCAAAAACAAAACCTATGCATTGCAAAAAGACTCCCTCTTGCACAGGTATTTGACAGCAGTTTAATTGTGGCTAATAAGCAATGAGAGTAAGTCTTGTCTGCCGTATTTCTGGGAACCTGGTTCTCTCTCTGAGTGGAAAGAAAGCTTGTCAGGTCTCATGTTTGGAGGGTGAGACTAGGACAATGTTTCCCCATACATGCCCACCACCCCATGAATCTATGGATGATACCTGTTGTTCCTCCTGCACGATGGAAACGCTCCTAGTGTACACCGTGGGACAGTGGGTCCTATGTCTGCAACTCTCTAAATGATACAAGGTGTTGGAGCATGTGTACAGCCACACACAACAGTGCAGGGGTGTACCACCAAGACACTGTCCCTCCATGGGGAGCAGCCCCATTGGACACTCATAGACATGGCCTCAGTCCCTGACCCCACACCTCTGCAGCTTGTCTAGAAGCACAGAAGAGGTTTGGCAGGTCCACAATCCCTTCCTCATTAGTGCAAATCACAGTCCTTCGTATGCCTGAGCATCTGCATTGGACAAGCACAATAAGGCAAAGAAATATCCAATGAAACCTTTCTAACCTGTCATGGGCTCCTCTGGGTCAAGCAAACACCAAAGTTGTGACTGGGTTGTGGGTCAGCCATCACTGCACACTGCTGGGTGAACCAGGTGTAAGAAGATATCACCCGCTAGTGACACATCTTCTCTTCAACTCTGAATGACACTGAGAACAACCACATAGGCCAAAACTTCATCTGAGTTCAGCCTAGTCACAACGCGCATTGCTCTGTGTCATCCAACTCTGATACTACAAAACAAGCATTAACAAACCAGCTATAGATGGGATTGTGACCCCTCCACAGAGTTTATTCTGCAATAGTTGCCTAAGGCCTTCAGTATTTTCTCCCTCACTGGTCACTTATGAGATCTTGCAGGCACAGAGAGGCCTGAATAACTTGATGACAGCCACGCAAGTCTTGAACACAGAGCCTCTACCTTTGTGTGCTAATCAAAGAATCCAGCTTTGGATCAATCCCTCATATCAGAACTGCACTGTAAAAACATCTAATTCTATGGCAGCTTCCACAATCTACCTTATTTGATCGGTGCTGATTGCATACATTATTGCAAGACAGAAAAAGCTATCAGTCAAATCTGTATCTTTGTTCTCTTGCTCACACTAGTATCACTTCATCTCTCTCTCTCAGTGCTTTCATGACCCTCATAACAATACCATGTGAGCATCTCATAATCTTTAATGTACATGTCTTACAACAGTCCAGCGAGGTGTGACAATATTATTATTCCCATTAGAAAACTAAGCACCAAGCAATGAAGCTTTATATTCACCAAAACTGTTTAAAGCCTTACCCCCAACAGCTAATTCCCAGGAATAACAAATAAAGCACCATCAGCAAAGTGATATCAGTGGGACTTACTTTCTCAAGCAGAATACAGGTGCCTGAATACACTTGTGTTTATAGATGGACACGACTTCACCAGGCCTCAGCATGAGGTCTCTGTGGGACCCAACACTCAGCCCAATGCCACGTTCCAGGTCAATGTCTTCCCCACCAAACCACAGTTGGAGAGCAGGGTTAGCAAAGTGCTCCAGTGTGAAGGGGAGGAGAAGGGATGTGGGACTCGGTATGCTTCCGGTGATACTCAGGGCTGGAGTAGCATGAATACTGACAGTGACTTTAGTTAAAGACCGATGATCTCTTTTTGCCCAGCTAGCATTCCCACTTGTGTGAAATCTTTGGGGAACAGAGGAAATTTCAGTATTACCAGCCATTGTAACCATTATTTTAAAAAGTGTCCTCCTGCTCTTTCCAGAGTCATACATCGCCCTGCTGCACTTGCAATGTTGCCACCTTGCTGCCTCACTCTTCTGAGACCATTTGGTGTCAGATGTGAAGCAATTATCCAGACTAAGCATCAGGGGAGGGAGGCACAGGGGACAGGGAGCAGGTTCAGCAAGTCAGACCTGAAACCGGAGTAGGGGTCCTCATTTCTATAAATGAAAGGCAGCAGGGTATCCATCTAATGGGACACTAGAGCTACCTTAACCCCCAGCTAAGCACTGCTGTCAGGGTTTGCATAAAGCGGCATGGCGGAGTAGCCTGGTGTCTGTCTCAATTATTTGTATGGCATCCATGGTAATAGTAACTGAGAAGCCTCATGATCTTTCATGTATTTGTCCATACAGCAGCCAGGTAAAGCAGTTTTATTATGCCCCTTTTTATGGGAAGGAATATTGAGGATAAAGGAGATGATTGAGAACAGGTGCCCAGCATTCAATACACAGGCAAGTTTGTATTTTCTAAATTGGACACTTATAACTATAATTTCAGGGGTGGGGGGCTTTACTTACTGAAAACCTACCCAGTGCTCCAAGTGGAAAATACATTAAGATTTATGCTTGGATGTAATGCCAGTAATGCGAGAAGCATGGAAATACCTTAGTTGGATAGATGTTGGAAGAGTCTCCTTTCAAGCAGGCATGCTATTAGGAGAGCCTGTACTGCTACAGCCACCCAAAACAGATTAAATCTATTTACACAACTCTAATCCACCTCTGGATTGCCCAGGACAGAAGTAAAATTTTCAATAAATTCCCAAGACTTCCAAAATACCCAGACACCTACTGCATCTCACCAGAAGCAGACAACCTCCCATTCATTTGCAGTTGGAGATAAAAAGCCCAAACGCGATGCATCAGGTGTTTTGAATACTCCTTGCTGAATGAAGACAGATTTTTTTGTTATTAAATATTTACTAGGTATCTAGACCAGATCACACAGCTGGCCTGAACATTTCCCTTGAAGCTAACCTTGAACATCATAAAAATATGTACATCTCCTTGATTGAGCTATATTGTTTAAGGTGATAAAATGTGAGCAAAAGATGTAATTAATGGGCTGGTTGGTTGCATGAATATTCCTCCCTGAAGTATTATGGTGACATTTCTTCTTTTAATGCCTGAGTGATTTTGTTGAAGTAGTTGACTATTGTCCTATGCACTAAATTGAGGCTTGAGGGGGGAAAAAATGTTAAAAAATGAAATTGATTTTCCATTCAGGCCCCAAAAGCTTTCAGCAGCAACCTTACCTACTCTCTGAGGACTCTACAATATGCTGAGAAAAAAAACATTTTGCGGGAATCTCTGGTTCAAATACAGGCATCACTCCACTGAGGTTTTAAAAGATCTTATGAGGAACAAAACGGATTATAAATAGGAACAGCAAAATTCTGGATGAATATTCCAGGACTATAGCTAATCGATTCTGCACACATAAGATATAAGCAGCTCATCAAGCTGGTGCATGTATAGAATCCAACCCTAATTAACTGTGTGTGTGAATTTTGGATTACTAAAGAAACATATTTGGTTAATTTCATAAATCTTCATTAATGTTGCAGGTAGCAGTGACCACCACAAGAACCATTACAAATTGACCCTTTTCAAATCCTCATAATCCTGCACTGGAGAGATATACCTAATTGGGCTCATTAAAAGTAAACATTGATTGACAGGACCACTGGGATCCTTAAAAGGGTTGTGCGGTCAAAAGGAATCACTGTGTTCCTGATCTCCGGAGCAGCAGCTGGTTGTTTGTTGCTTCTGCCGTGGTCCACAAAACCAGCAGGAAAACTGCTGACAGCAAATAGTACCTAAGGTGGCAAGGAAGAGTCTGGGGTTACATTTGCAGGTAAAAGGCCTTAAATATGGAATATGTCCACAGTCAGGTCACATTCACTTCCACGTGGCTGGTGGGGAATGTACACTGTAAATAAATATGGAGATAAGGGAATTAAGGACCTTTGAACTGTGATTTACTCTTGTGAAGACTTTGGGGCTGTTTCTCCAATGTTTTATGTTTTGTAAGTCATTAGCACCTGTGCAAAATGAGTGTAGGAAAACACGGGCAAATCAATAGTGCATTACATAGGCATCGGTAATTACTTAGCAGTGGGGAATCGGGCCTTGGTACTTTTCAATTATTTTCTGTTGCAAATGATGTTCAGACACCATTTGGGAAATCATGTTTCAGTCAAACACTACGTATTTTGATTAGTGTGGGTCAGTGTTATGGAGGTAATCAAATAATATAGATCTTTCTAGGCTTAAAAAAATCTATCAGTCTCTAAATCTCCATTTCTGAGTCTAAGCCAAAACATTTTTATTGGCTTATTACATAGCCTGAATGTCATCTGGCTGGGACACCCGTGCCACTGCGAATGCTCAGACATTGCCCTGGACATATAATTCAATGCACATGTTTCAGTGTGTAGTTTTCCTGCTTTTAAAGTCAGTCTCCAACATTTTCTTCCATAGAATGTGTAAACTTCTTTAATTTTTCTGTGTTCCAGAACTACGCTGATACATGAGCACTTCAATGACATCTAAAAACCCTACAGCACATGGGGGGAGTTTGGGTAACAGCCTACATAAGTGTTCCTAATGTGCAAAAAATGGGCAATAAAGTGACCTAGTGTCAAACTCTCAGAGCGGCGTCAGATAAGTTGAATTATCTCTCAGGTGCCATGACCAGTGAGAGCACACATGAGCGGTTACTCTCAACCTGCTGATGTGCAGTCACTTGCTCAACTGCCAGAGTTGCATGGCTTGTCTGAGCCCTTTGCTTCACCCATTGCCTTTAGTTCTCCTGCACCAAAAAATCCCTGGGGCAACTAGGAGCCACAAGAGGTTGTCCCACTTTGCCCTCCCCCCACTGCTTGCTCTGGTTTCTCACTGATGTGTGAAGCCCAGATGCAGAGACATTCCCATGCAAGGATACAGCAGCTCTGGCTCCTCCAGGACAGGGGTCAAACACTTCTGAATGGGTTGTGGTGGAAGCCTGGGAGGCACTTCATGTTTCAGTGCAGCTTGAATGTGGTAAAGAAGTGGAAGTGTCAAAAAAGATTAGTGTGTCAGTGGTTAAAATGATTGTGGCATGAAGGGACTGAGGGCTGCCAAAACCAAAATAACAAGAAAATGTCTCTGAAGGCACTCCTGACGCATCATTTTGACAGATGTGCAACTCCTCGTTAACTGTAAGTAACGGGGGAGAGAGAGCCCTTCTGCAACAACCTGGCCTGGGACTGGGAGTAGATTTGGGGTAGACTGAGCAGCAATCGTATTCAAACACAGCTGCCTTCATCAGATCAGAGAAGTTTCTGGCAGTCTGCTGCTGCACCAGGGCAAGCAAAAGGGATGAGGCTGAACATGCAAATAACACATCGTTTGCAGCTTTAGACCTTAGCAGGATCCAGGGAGTTGGATATTGGTGACCCTGTGGCCCTCAGCATGGCAATCCTCCCCTCCAACCCACTGTCTGAGCCCTCACTGGAAAATACGTGGACACTCCCAGACTGCAAGTTTGGAGACTCTTGACAGGAGGTCACAGAGACCCACTGCAGGCACCTTCTAGAGGCCAATATTCCTTGGGTCCTTGGGCTCATAATGCAGGAGGAGAGATTTATTCTGAAGACAGTTCAGTTCACCCTCTGAATTCAATTCTTTCCTCCCATACTTGCATGAGGAGCACCAGGAGAAGAAATTTCCACCTTCAGCATGCAGAAATGCTCCTCTATTTTTGTTTTCTTCCATCCATCCCAAGGATCTTGCTCACAGCCAGCATCCGCTTTGGCTCAGACTTACCTCTCTTTACTGCTGAGCCTAAGAGCTGTTGGACTGCGAGCTATGTGTGACAGGGGCACCTCCATATTTCTGCTGCGCCTCTGATGTGTGCTGTACATCCTTCTCCTGCTTTCCGTACCTCCATCTGCCTGGAGGGTGAGTTCCAGACCATTCCCAAGAACACAATAGCCTTGAATGGCAGCTGGGATAACTTACACTGCTGAGACAAGGGCTTTGTGGGAATCTGAAAAGGAAATAATGGAAAAAAAAAAAAAAATCAAAACCAAAAAGGTAAGCAGCTTGTTATTATTGTCACTTGTGTTTCTGCTTGGTTTCCTGACAAAATAGAATGAAACCGCTATGTTAGATGTGCATTATAGTCCGTGCAGTGCCTGGACTGCTTGCTGCTTCATATTTATTAATAGAGAAATCCTTGGGCAAATTGCCACTCAAGCCACAACATTTTGATAAAGTCAGCAGTTGCTGGTACTCCAGCAGCATGCAAAGAAGCTGAACGAGACTGATTACACTGTGCAGCTATATCTGCAGAAGGTTGATTACATGGTTTGCTTCCTAATTAAACATCTAAACATCCATTTACTGAGTAAAGTGAAATTGAGGAAAAACATTTACAACAGCCTTGTGTAGAATAAGAGAGCCCATGTGAAAATTCCTGGACCACAAAGACATTGCACTGGCCAAGCCCTCTCCAAAAATCTGGTTGGAGCTCACATGCAGTTTGACCTAATAAACATATCCTAAACTTTGTCAGTCTTTCATGAGCAAGGGTTAAATGAAATCAGATGTGGAAGAAGCAGTAAAATCAGCTTCTGTCTCAGTTCCTGGTATGGACTGGGACAGAGCTGTGATCATGAGCAGGAGATGACACAGCGTTGTGTCTGCTGGCATCATCACAGGGACTGCTCGGAAAGCAGCAGAGTGACTTTCTGAAATGATGCCTCAGTAGAACGAAAATCTCCATTCCAGTAAGTACTCCAGTCACTCCTGAAGGACTGAGCTCAAGAAGCTCACCACTTAGAGGAGGAGAGGGAGAATTTCTTTTGTAATGTCTTTTTTCATGTTCCCTCACTACCTTGTCTCTCGCTGACGCCGAATCAGACATTTGCAAGCATACCCAAAGACAGAAATTACCATATGGGCTCAGCAGGATATCTGGGAATGATTTTCCCCATCACAGCTACACGTTAGGTCTCATCCTGATCTTTAGCATTTAACAGCGTTACTTCTGATGTGAATAATTAAAAATCAAAGGAAAATGGCACTGCAGTTTCTTCTGTGGAGGAGCTGTGGAAGATAAAGGATGTTGCCATGAGAATAAATTACTATAAACTAGCTATCAATAACTTTAAACATGATGTTTAGAAGAAGAGAAAGTCTGGAAAAGGTTTCTGATGGATGCTGAGGGCTGAGAGTTACTACACTGTTGTTTGTGTGAAGGCTGGTGCATTTATAAATGAAACTGTATGATGTGATTGCCTGTAACAGCGGCCTGGATTTAATGCCTAGTGCATCCTTTTGCTTCTAGGTCACTATTCAGCAGATTTCCAAAGTCATTTCTTCATCTTTGATTTTAAAGACTGTCATTCTGAGGCAACAAATCTCCATAAATTATGTTAACATCCTGTCTGATCAAAAAGTGCTAGGGGAAAAAACTCACTAAAAGTTTAAAACCAGGAGCCAAAACAACCTTTTATTTAACTTTTATTTCACTTGGGTGGACTCCTACATTATCATCATTAATTATTATTATTATTATTATTATTATTATTATTATTAAACTCAGCTAAGTCACTTGCACAAGCATGGTACAGTTGATGGAAATGGTTGAGTGAAGGGTTAATGGAGAGAAAGGCTGAGCAGGATCAACATCACTGATGGTGGTCCCAGGAATGAGGGGAGACATATTATGGAAGTTTGGGGTTCAAGGGAGGACTGGACGAAGGAGGCAGGTCCTGAAGGTGAAGGTGGCAGATACAGTTAACGTGAAAAACTGCTTCTCCTGTGCTTCCATCCCATTGGTTCCTGAATATATCATAAAAGTCCTGAACCACTTAAAAATATATGTATAGAAAAGACCCAGAACACACCCCACGAAACCTCAAACCACTTGATGACTTTCTTCTTGGGTAGCAGCTGGTCTGTTTGTGTCCATGGCAAACAGAGAAAGGGTGCCTTGGCTGTCTGCTCCAGCAGACTGTCATCCTCTTCACCGGCCATCGGAGGTCAGCTACTCATGCTGTTCATGTCCACAGTTTAGCTGCGTATTTTAAAGCCAGTTTTCCACCTAGTCTTTCTGAGATCATATTTATTGCAGTCTGGACTAGAAATGGAACCTTTTCACGAGCCACTTTAAGAATAGGTTAGTATCCTCTAAGAGACAATGCCTTCTTTAACTACAAAGAAGGAAAATTAGCTTTCCTGTTACAGTTTTTTGAGTTGTGTGATTATTCTGCTTTATGATCGTACTCAAGTTCATGTTTGGGCAAGTTGGTCTAAATTAGCACCTTTCATTGCATTTAACAGAGCTACGTCCATTTGTAGCTGAGGCCAGATGAAGATCTACTCAGCTGCTTCTCAAAAGTCCACTTCTTACTTAAAACATACAATCTAACCTCCATTTTCCATGTAGCTCTTTGTTAGAAAAAAGGCCACTGCATAAGCAGCCCATCATTACAGTGTCTGTGGTACAACAGATGGTATTTGCAAAATTAAGAGGACAATATGAGCACCACATGATTAGGACAAGGCACAATAAATTCATGGGAAATGTATATAGTTTAGCTCCAAATTTAGTGGTGAGAAGAATCTGTTGCATATCAGAGATGAAAAGAAATGACAAAAATAATGAAACAAATTGCATAGTACTGGATTGCTAAATATTATTACCCTACCAGGAGCTCAAAGTAAGTAATACTAAGAGCTGGCTATATGTGGTTTTCTGTAAATGACAAGCATATGGTTTAAAGGAAACCATAGTCACTTAAAGTTATCAAGTTTATGTAAATAAAGAAAACAGATACAATAGAGTCTTAAGAGCAAGTTTCTCTAAGAGTAAAGCAGGCCACAAATGGCTCAGTAATTCCCAAGGAGCTGGTTGGGGCTGATTGTGCTATTTAAGCAATGTGTCTCATAGGTTACTAATGTGAGCAACAGTCTGCCTGCTGCATTTTAAATTACCAGCCACTGCCAGCCCATTGTTTTATGTGATTCCCCCTCTGAATAGATATATTTATTCATAAATAGCTGGCTGTTCAGTGAGTCTCCCTCCGCTTTGTGGAACTCACTAAACAGCATTTTTCTTTAGCCAGCTCACGCCAAATGTGCCCTGTACAAGCGTCTGTGAGCTTCGTTCAGACCTACCAACAGTGGGCACTATTGACCTGTGAAGCCTGAAAGACGGTCAAAAATCAGTCACTAAATGTTGCAGCTGGTCACCAGACCTCTGTCAACAGCAGAAGGGCTATGGGGGTGTTTGAAGAAGCAGGAGGGACAGCACTCCAGCTTGAGACAGGCTCCTCCAGGTTGAGGGCTTGGGTTAAAAGCTGCCATTGGGGACATGGCTTGGTTTGTCATAGGCGAATGTCACAGCAATGGCACCAGCACCATCCAAAACTGACAGTATGCTGTAAAATGCTGTTATCTGAGGTAATTTCCTGCACTACAGGTCTCACTGACTTCATTAAAAAAGGGAGATTTTCAGCAAATGAAGCCCCCCCAGTGAAGGAACAGATGTGCCACAGAGGTGACCTCGTGGCTCTCCACAAATGCCACCAGAGCTGAGCATATTTAAGCCAGCAACTAGTGACCTGCATGGTATTAGTCGTAGGCAGTAGTGGAATCGGTGAAGAAGAGACATTGGGGAGGGAATTTGACCATGGTGTCCCTCTGTGCAAGGGCAACGAGCACCATGCTGAGCCCACGGACCAAGAGCAATGCCAGGGCGCCTGAAAGAGGCCACCTCCATTGCATAACCCACCAGGCAAGGAGATAAAGGAGGATCCATCCCTCTTTTATTCTGAGGATTGGAATGTGACAAAGCAATTATAGTAGTGAGGTGACACTGCCAGCTGATGTTTGTGATACTGTGACACTGCGTCCAAATCTGAAAATTTCATCGTGCAACACCACTCTCAGCCATGGGATCATACCAGGAGAAAAAGTTCAGATGAAGAACCTCACAGCCTGCACTGAAAGAAAGGGATATCACAGGGCTGGTAAGACCAAGGATTAATGCCCATTTTTTCTCTCTTTCACTTGTGTCCTGCATTTGAACAAGAGTTGAAGGCTTTGTAACACGAAGATTTCAGCATACAGTGAATTTCTGAGCAGAGTTATTACCTCTGGTGCCTGGAGCAAAAGCACCCCTTGGGATGTTTGACAGGATAAAATGTCTGAGTTGATGATGGAAACAAAAGAAGTCCTCTCCATGGCAGATTTAGTCTCTTGAATTTACTGGTAATGCACTCTCCTCCAATAAATCAAGATTCCACTTCACCCACTCAGATGGGTGTACACTGTTCTGTACACTGCTGACATACACGGAAATCCAAACCTCCCATAAAAGTAAAAGAAAATGTAAATTATGCTCTGATAAACAGAGAGAGACTTCAGAAGAGGGGAAAGAGCCTTGGTTTACATTTAAAATGAACTCTCGGAAACGCAGTTACAGAGAGTGAGAGAGACGTAAGGAGGTGCCGAGGCAGGGTAGTTCTGTGCCAGGACTTTGGTACGGGGGTTAGTTTGCACTCTGGTAAATCCCCTTGCAGCCCAACGAACTCACGGTAGAGAACTTGCATGCAGTGCAAGGTCACCCTGAAGAGTTCTCCCCCTCCCATGCCTCCCAGAAATACATATTAAAATGTCATTCTGGCCTTCAGGAAAAAAAAAATTCTCTGCCAAAGCATGGGATAGGTGTGATCCAGCTGGCTGGGGGGAGGCATCTGTGCCAGAGCTAGTCCTTCATGCTAAGGGGGGAGGACAGGCACCTACAGGACAGGACTCTGCTGCTGCTGATGCAGATTTTAGATTAGGGTGGATGAATTGCCCCCAAAAGCATTTGTTTGCCTCCCTTGGCTATAGTGGGAGGCTGAGGTGATGTAGAGGTGGGGGTATCTGCAGGGCAGTGCACGTCAGAGCAGCTGAATCCTGACTGCAGCTAGCGAGAGAAACTCGGCTCTTGGGGGGAAAATCCTACACAGGGTGAAAGCACTCATGTTTTTACTCCATCCAAACGAGCGTGGATTTACTGCCAATACTTGCCAGTTGGCTGAAATGAACAGGAGTTGAAATGAAGCTGGACCTTTTACAGCGTTTCCAGTTAGGCTGGTGAGCATGGGAAGGAGCGGGAGAAGGAGGGGATGCTGCATTTACAGCGCGATAGCCTATGTGTGCTAGGGATGGTGGGGAATTACACAGCAGCCCTGGTCCCTGTGCAGTTCCCCGTGTAGCAGAGCACTTGAACCCCTGCAGCCTGGGGTTCCCAAGGCTGCCGAATCTGATGTGCACCCAGCAGTGACACCACCAACACTGGCTCTTTACACTAACCCAGTCCCACTCAGAGGGGAACCGGGTCCCTGTGCCTTCCCAGCTGCACAGAACTCAGATATCTGATCTAAGGTAGCCACTGTGGCTCCCTGGAGAAAGCCTGTCAGGGGACTATTAGCTCATCTGTTTTAGAGCTCTTAGGATGGGATAACTGCTCTCTGGGACTGCCGACACCTCTTCTGGCTGCTTGCTCACCCCATTTACTGAGGAGGATAAATTCTTCTAAAAGAAACTCAGCAAAATACTGAGAGCAGGTTGAATCCCCCTAACTGTTCAAAGCAGACTGAGGGCAAATTTAGCCCATTGACCCAAAACATGGCAATGCTTACTTGGCAGGGAAACCTTCTGTTCCTTCCTCTCATCCCAGCCCTTGCAGGGAGCCCAGGAGGTGACAGTGAGGGGTTTCTGAAGCTGGAAACCCAAACAAACAGCACAGACTGAAGGAAACCAGGCTGCGTTAATTTATCCTCAGGTCTCGGCTCTCCCTAAATCAGCAGTCTGTACAGTCAGCCGCAGCCTGCCTGCACATTCGTATAAATCAAACCCAAGTGAAATTTTGACAGAAGAGCCGAGTTTCATGCACTAATTCAAGAGGCAGACTGGGTGAAGGGATGTCAAATTAAAGTGCCTCCTTCCTCCACCTCCCCATTTCACCCAGCTCCCCCCATTCCAGCAGCAAACTGGAGCACAGCCAGCCTCCCACAACACAGGGCAGGGTGGGCAGACCCAGGCTGGAGGCCAGGCACGCACAGCCGAAATGCAAAACCCCCGTCCCCTCCGTGTGCTTGCTTTGTGTGGGTCAGGAGCTGTCATGCGTGACAGATGAGAGCAGCAAAGCAGGCAGGTCAGTGCTCTGACAAGGGTCAGTGCTATTTTGGTGGCTGCAAGATGCTCTAATTATAGTGTTGGGAAGGCTGGAAGCTGCCAGATTTGATACGGGAAAAATGTGGCATAGGAGCTGCCGAGTAAAGACACTTGTTGTTTTGTTCTTGGTTGCTTAACTCAGGGACAAAGGCTTTGAGGAAGGAAAAGCAACTTTAAGGTTATAATTGAGCTCTAGGAATTCTGAGCATATATATAATTAGACACATGAAAAAATCAAAGCGGCCTCATGTTTATTGCACTGGCTCCTCTCCTGTGCTGTTGACACTGTGATTTTTCAGCTGAGCTTCAGCCAGTTGACTGGGCTGTTAAATATCCTTCACCAGGATAAACAGCTGAGGAAGCCCTGCGGCTCACTGGAGCACACTGCTTGTGGTGGGTGTTGCTCTTCAAGAGGGTTCAGGCAAGTACATGGCTTTATATATATTGCGATATTTCTCTCTGCTACCTGCTCCGTACTCCTCTCTGCCTTGCTGCAAAACTTTTGCATGGTTGCTCTTCACTGTTACAGGATTTATAGCAGCGTTTCCCACAGGTTTTATGCTCTGATTATTGGCGTGCTCTCGCTCTATATTTATAAGCTTCACAACCTGCAGAAGCCTTTGGTTGAAGCATCACAGAGCAGTCAGCTGCCTCGGGTAGCAGGGGATTTTATGGAAGGTGGGGTGTTGGGCAAACAGTTGACCCTAGCACTCATCTCTGCTGCTGGCTTGCTGAATGGCCTTGGGTGAGTCACTTTGCAACCTGATGCCTTGGTTTCCCCCTCTGACAGATGGGAAAAGCAGCACAGAGCCAGTCGGGTGAAACACTCTTGGAGACTTTGACAAACACAGCAATCAGAAATGGCAAATGGATACCTCACTATTCCTAATGATCCACCTCCTGGAACTGCTGCCCATTCCTTGCCTGCACCATCTTTCCCTACTCCCTACTGCTCCAAGGTGTCCCAAATGATCCTCACACCCCCACCACATACCTCCATCTCTCCTGTGCTTCAGCAACCTCTCCTCCAACTATCTTTTTCTGAAGCTCAGTAGAGCACATTACCTTCATTTTCTTTCTTTTTTTGCCCCAGAGATTCCCCCCCTTAAATACCAGCTGCTATTTTCAGTTTGGGCAGCCTGGCACGTTCCCCTCCCCTTGCCTGCGCTCACCGCGGCGGTCCAGGCACTGCCTGCTCCTCCTGGGCAGCTCTAAGCCCAGCGGTACCGAAGGGCTGGCTGGACCGTCAGCACACCAAGTGTCAGATCAACCAGTGATTTTCCCTAGCTATTCCTGCCGAGGAGAGAGCGTGTTTATTCCTCATTTTTTCTGTGGTTAGGCAAACCATGCACTGTGATGATATCTTTTTTT
>VXBL01002474.1:83405-123707 GCA_013400195.1 Aramus guarauna | reverse complement strand
TTTTTTTTTTTTAACTTGAGGATTAGGAAAGAACTGGGAACCAGTATCTGGTGTAATGCCAAAGCACTGGAGAAGTATTAAGGAGACATTTTGATCTATTTGCTGTACCACTGTTCCCTCAAGCAGAGATCAATCACATAAAATCAGAGACACTGTAAACAGTATGCTGTAAATACAGCTAAAATCAAATACACTGACACCCTTTAATTTTACCCAAGACTGGGTTTAGTCCAATCCAGGCCAGATTTATCCCAGATGTAACTCCAGTAACAGCAGTAAACATTGCACCAGAGAGGAACTCGGTCCATTTTCTCTTCGTTACTGACAAACAATTTATGGAAACTGCAAAACTTCTGCTGTAAGCACAAGTACAAGAGAGGGTGCAAATGCACAGCAATCCCCTCTCAGTGGTCTCCACAGCTATAGTGCTTTGTTCCACTCTATTTACAAATTATTAAACATATTGACCACTGCTTCCTATTTTGAAATCAAGAAGACAAAGAATCCATTTTTATTACTTTATTAACCTTTTTTATTTAACATGGTAATAAAACTACTCAACTGTGTGGCGAAATCTCAATTAAAATTTGCCTTAGCTCCAGGAGCCACGCAGGCAAATGCTCCAGTCGTTATCTAAGTTGGTTTCCCGGTAAAAGCTTTGCCCTGCTATCAGATTCTGTTATGCAGTACATAGATCCCTGCTTCACAGCCAGCATCATTTCAGGAGGTAGTTTGAAAGCTTTCGGGCTCTCCCAATGATTGCTTTGCTTTTCTTTCAGAGCAATTACAGTCCCTTCATTTAATTTCAATGGAAACTTTAGTGTTTTAGACCTTGCCCATGTAGCTGAATGCTCATCTCTGGATCTTATTTCCTGTCCTCAGGAGGACCGGTTTTGATGACCTAGTCTGATTACAGCATCTTTGACAGCTTTAAAGGAATTTGCTCGGGGGAAGGAGACAGCTGCTGCTCTGATGAAGGATTTTTCTGAGCAGGCCTCCCAAGCCAGACATGTCAGTGTGAGATGCTGCCTACGTTTTTCATCGTGACCAACAGGTATGTGTAAAAAAGGGTTTGTGTTCATGACTGCATAGGCCAGTGTGGAGGGAGCCTCTATCATAAAACTGCTTAACCCGCTTCTGTCAAAACACTGCGGCTTCTTGCCTTCTTTTCCCTTATGTCATATATTCAGCCTCTCTGGAAACTGTGGGCCAAATCTTTGGTCTGGTGCAAGCTGGCATTGCTCCTTCATTTTATACAGTCTCCAGGGCAGGAGCATCCTCTTTACCAGTATCTGTAGCTTTTATGCAGCCCTGGTCTTAAACAAGACTTATGAAAATGAGTATATTATTTATGATCAATAATAACCATTATTAGGAGCTGCAATAAAATCTATTAGCAAGCTTTTTAGAATTAAATCGGTATAAAATTAATACGGCAACTTGTTCCTCTCGAGCCTATTTTGCCATTACTGTTGAAAACAAGGTAGACATTTCAGATCCCAAACAACCCACTTTACCTCCAGAAAGGCAATCTGACCTGCTTAACGTTGTGTGGGTCAGGAAAGCTTTATGTTCCCTTCCTAGTGCCATTCCCAAACCCAGGAATTAACCTCCACTTTGCTGATATAAAGCAGCTAGAGTGAATGGGTCATTATTCAGACAGGAATGTTTCACAATAAAAGGTTTTGACAAGTATCTGAATTTACAAAGTTTTATATATGCATCCTGGATCAGCTACTTTACTTTTTGGGGAGCAAATAAAGCAAAGATTTCAGATAGGAGGGGTTTGGTTGCATATGCCTAGGGTCAGAGCTACTACCATATGGACGATTGGGCAGAGCCAAGATTTGGCAGAATTCATCCCCAAGAGATCTCCAGCTCTGGTTTTGTACAGAGGCTCCTGTGTAAACGGGTGGCTCAAAGGACTGAGGACAGCTTGGTACCCTGGAGCGCTCACTGCTCCTCTCCAGGGCCAGCCCAGTTTCTCCACTACATGCTGCCCCCAAATACAACTCTGGACTGACAAGTAAAGGTGACAACTGCCAGTGCCACCTCCTCCAAATTGTCCAAATTGCCTTTTTTTTTCCCCCCTTTATACTGCTTATTTATATTGCACATCCCTGGAAAAAAGGAAGTGGTGCCATTTTGCTGCCTTGCAGGTGTTTGATTTCTGTTTGGTAAAGGTGAAGGAGCTGAAGGTGACCTTTCTGAAATAGCAGTGGGAAGCACAGAACAGATAGTGTATCATGGCCGTGCAAACCCACCACCCTTGATTAGCCTGGTTTCTTACTTGGTCTCCTTCTCCAGCACTGGTGCTGGTTGACAACAGATCCTCTTAAGAGATATAGAGTGTCTTCCTATGGGTTAGTTTGAGGAAATCCTCTCCTCCTCTATTCTCACATGGGCTTTTTGTATGTGCTTTAGCTGAGGGACATGTTTTGCATGCAAGGAAAATTTAAAGGCTTCAAGAAAGCATGTCTTTCTTGATATACCCACCTATCTGAAACAGGACAGGCACCCAGCACCCGGATCACCCATCAGACTCTGGTAGCACACTGCAGCCAGGTCTGCAGCATTTGCTGCCACCATGACAAATGCCAGGTAAAGTCACCTTGCACAGCCTGAAGAAACCCAGGCTGGAGGAGCAGGTGAGGAGCAGGCTGGTCACTGGGCTTAGAAACAGGAACCAGATGTCATGCAGGGATGAGTGGATGTGAGGAAAATTCATTTAAAGAGGAGTGTGAAGGAGACAGAAATTTTCTTCACTCATGTACTGCAAGCAGAGTATATTTTTCAGAAGATTATGCTGTGTGTTAGTGCATTGGGAGTGCTAAAATGCTGGAAATTCACCAGTTGTAATAAGCTAGTGATAGCAGACCAGGCAGTGGGAATGTGACAGATGAAATTACTTGGCCTTTTGGCAGAAGCCAGTAGAGCCATAGCTCAAGAGAGCAGAGTGCCAACCTTACAGTCAGCTTGTGCCCCTCACAGTAACGTTATTTAACCAGAGCAAAATAGAATTTATTGCTCTAGTCAGACAAGAAACTTGATATCTGTGTTTTGGGATCAACAGTACCTTGCCCCAGTCTTTGTGTTTCATATTACTTCACTTAACCAAAGAGCAAATGCCACTACACACGCACTAACAAATTTCCATTCGCTGCAATATTCTTTCAGGGGTGTAATTAGAAAGGCAGCTTGACCCAACGTGTCCTAACAGAAATAAGTATTGCTCATTTAATGGAGATGTATCAGTTCGATAGATGTGACTAGAACAGGTGAAATCCTGCTTGGGTTCCACATGCAGAACTCTTCAGTGGAATGGCATTCTTGATTGTAGAGTGGGGAACCACCAGGTGTCCTTTTACTTTATTTTAGAAACATTGCACAAAAAAAGACTTGTAAAGAAAATATGTCAGTCAAACAGAAGGCAACTTTTCTATAAAGAAGTCTTACAGCATCCCTTGCTAATAACTTTTTGATTTGGACTGTCAAATATGTCCATCAAAGAAGCTGACACTATTTCTCAGCTCTGGCATTATCCATGCAGCAATGTCAAATCTTGCCAAAACGAGGAGTGTCAGGAAAAAGTGTTTCAGTTCTACAGCCACAGGGGAGTCACTGAAGCAGGAGAGGTCTTCCTCTGGGAAGCAGGAGTGGTGGTGTCACCTTTCCATCATCTTCTCTTTAGAGTTAGAAAGAGCAATTTTGTCCAGCATGCTCCAAAAATCTAATTTTTTCCATCTCTCCAATACACAAGGAGAAATGCTAACAGTAGGTAGAAAGCATAAGAGAGAATGCAAGACACTGAACCAGCTCTCTGCACCCAGAAGTTCTGCCTCTGTCGGGGAACAGCCATGTAGCCAGAATCATATGACAGATCAAGAGTTCAGTTTAAATTCTCCTCCCTTCAGATGCTATTAATTCACCATCTCCACAGCTCTCCTGTGAAGTTTATTCCTTGCCTTTGCATTTGTCTAGCTTTAAAAGAAAAGGCAATGTAATTTCCATTGTTTCATTGAGGAGGCTGATTGAAAGGCTCATACATTTGAGATGATGAAAAATATGCTGATGAAAATGGTCCACATCAGAAAAAGCACATTTGTTGAAGAAGAGGTGATTCCAACCAACACATTAATTTAAGCTGAGAGGTTTCCTGGTTCTGAACTAAATTTCTGATAAGAATGAAGGAGAAAGAAGTGGGGGGAAAGAGAGAGGGCTGCAACTGTTACAAGGCAGCTAGTAACAAACTACGTCCTAGGGGCGTTGCATCTTAAGGATCTGATCCAAACCTCCCAGGGACCCCAGTTCCACACTCTCCAGTAAAAGTCCATCCTGCTCTCAACTACCCTGCTGCAAGACATGAATTGCCCTGGCATGAGCAGGTGCCTCCAACACTCCTGCAGGCATGCCAAAGGGTGCTCTGCTTTGGAACAAAAAAACGCAACAACTTAAATCTTCAGCTTCCTTGTGCAAAACTGGCTTTGAACCTGACTTATCTGTATAACTTGATGTCCACAAGCACTCTTTGATGTGTTGCCTGAGTTTTCCCTTTCTTTGTTTCATCTCCTCAGCTTAAATTGAGGTGCAATTGAATATAGGTTCCAGAAGGACTTGGCCAGTTTTGAAAATTGTACCAATTACTCTTTGTTAAACCTGCTTGTTTTATTCTGAGAACACCAGCCTCCAGGGCTTGGAGAGGTGGAGGAGAGAGACTTACATACTAATTACAAGAAATTAAATCCGGAACAAATATTGGCATTAAGAGACAGCATTACTGTAAAGTGGCTGCCAATGACAGCAGGATTTGCTGCTTTCTTTTTATATTCTTCATCATCCAGTATCACTGTCCAAACTCTAATTCATGCATATTTTACTCATTTGGGCTTTTCTCACACTTCACTCTGCTCTTTTCTCCATTTTTCTGCTCTTCTTTCATGTCATTAATCTAACTTAATCCCTTTTCCAAGGTGACACTGCAAATGGAGCTCAAGAGCATTTACATCGGTGCCTTCAAATCATCTTATGCAGCAATACCTGTGTCTGGGTGCTTTACGATTCCTTTGGCTTCTTCCTTTCCCATTGCCTTAAGTCCCACTTGCTGCCCTGCTCTGTACCAGTTTGGCATTAATTGCTACCAGGTTTCTAAAATCCATTAAGGACAGACAGTGCCTCACAAAAGTCAACAGGAGCCTTTTGATATCTGGGATTTAGACAAGATGGCTAATCCCCTTTTAGGCTATACCCTGCAGTCCTGCTAGCCTGAATTCTCCTCAGGCCAAAACGCACCTGGGGAGATGAGGAATCGTTGCAGAAAGCCCCAATCAACACAACAGAGAGCACAAAGTGATTACTGCTAAAAAGTAATTCCTGAGCACAAAGTGATTACTGCTAAAAAGTAATTCCTGAAGATAATTCTGTTTTGGCTGTTTCGGGGGGGGGGTGTCTTTTCAGGCCTTTTTTTACCTCCCTTTCTGTTTTATGCCAGCTCAGCCATCCTCTTGCTGGCAGTGGGTTCATCCTTCTTATTCATCTCAAGGCTGATGGCAACCCTGCCACCAACAGCAGCCTGGATGCTTTAAGCAGAGGTTCCAATTCCCTCCTTTTTGTTCCTAAAATACGATGAGCTTGTGATAAAAGCTGACTCAGAATGACCTCGCTCCCTCCAGCCCGTCCATCTCCTACATCCTGTATCAACAGGACTGGCTGATGTGGAAACAGTGAGCCAACAGCAGATATTAGCATTTGGTTACTTGGTAACTCTTATTCAATCAATAGATGCTTTACATTTTAGATCCCAATGGCAGGATGAACAGAATGAATTAGAAAACCTCAGGTGGAATAAACCTAATGGCTTATGGGACATTTCCAAAATAAAAATGCATGTTGAATCACAAATAATAGCTTGGATGTAATCTCAGGAGTCTAATTATGAAATGGATGTGGAATCATTCTGTAATTATTCAGAAAGTTCATTTCAGCAGCCCAGAAATTCTCTCTATGTTTACTATATATCATCACAAGTACTCTGTGGCTATTTGTAACATCTACTTGGAAAAAGGCATGAATAAGAGAGGCAATTTTAAGAAATGGAGATGGATCCATGCCTTTTGTAAGTCAATGTATTCATGCCAGGGGTGAATTAAGACCAGGTTCCTCAACAGAGTTAAACCATTTCTAGCCAGTCCCAATAGAGCAGAAATCACTCCGCCCTGCAGTGGGGATATTCTTACCACAATGCAAAACCCTGCCACACGTTCTGCTCAGTGTTTATGTCTTTGCCTTAGAGAATAACTCAGTTGAAAACCAGTACAAACCCCTGCACATTGTGGATTTGAAACTGGTGCCACGGCTCCAGGAAGATGATCATCACTCAGAAGTACCTGCTAAATCCACAAATAAAGCCAGGGCTCTGCCTTCAGAATTAAATTCTGTTGTGCTGGATCAGATGGCTGCACGTGATTTTTGCAAGCAGTAGCAATCCAGGCCTGCGGTTCCTGGATGGATGGCAAACAGGTCTCCCTACATCAAAGGGGAACTTACAGATCTGTGTGGTCATGAAAACTTTCATCCCAGGGTAGTAATATATTATGGGTGAAGAGAAGGTCTCACTGGAAGGATAACCTTGTGGGACCTTCATGGAGCACCACAGGGACTGTTGATGTGTTTTGCACTGAACACACTGCCCTTCCTTGGGGGCAAACAGACCTGGGTACACAGGTCTCTGGGCATCACAGGAATTAACAAATATACAGAAAGGAAAAAAACATAAAAGAAAGTGATTGATTTCACCTGGCTACCCATGCCAAGTGTTATCAGACCATCTGCCCATTCTTTGCTCTGTCTCCATTATGCTATCTTGTTGATCTTTTTTTTTTTTTTCTTCCCAACTCCACAAAAGCACCTGTCCTGGTTTCAGCAGGGATAGAGTTAATTTTCTTACTAACAGCTGGTATGGTGCTGTGTCTTGGACTTGGGATGAAAATAATGTTGATAACAGGCTAATATTTTAGTTGTTGCCAAGCAGTCAAGGACTTTCCAGCTTCTCATACTGGCCTGCCAACAAGAAGCGGGGGGCAAGAATCTGGGAGGGGGCACAGCCAGGACAGATGGTCCAAACTGGCCAAAGGGATATTCCATACCATATGACGTCATGCTCCATATATAACTGGGGGAGTTGGTCAGGATGTGGGTAGCTCGGGAATGAGATGAGTATTGGTTCTGGGTGGTGTGCAACTGTGCTGTACATCACTTGTTTTGTATATTGTTGTTGTTATTATTATTAATATTAATATTAAACTGTCTTTATCTCAACCCACAAGTTTTACCTTTTTCTTTTCAATTCTCTCCCCCATCCCACTGGGTGGGGGAGTGAGCGAATGGCTGTGTGGTTGTTTTAGGGTTAAACCATGACAATGCCCCATTTTGGAGAGACCATCAGAAGACAGATTAACCGTGACACCTCTGGTCATGGAATACACATGGAAAAGCACAGTCCAAAGGGCTAATTTTTGTCATGAGGTTGGGATTTATACAGTGCTTTCCTCCCTGGAAGGTCTGAGGAGCAGAAACAGTGCCGTACGACACCTCATAGGTGTCCCACATGTTTCATCAGCAAATCTGTTTCTCCAGAGGCAGAAAAAGGAAGAAGGCACACATCTAATTATGCTCTGTGGGGCGATTTGCCTTTTTATTTCCTGATGTATTCCCTGACTGGTGGAAAATCACTCTTGGCAAACACAAAACTTACCTTGCTGCCAAAAGGTGCATCTCTAAATTATTAATCAAGAGCACACAGGACCACGAAAGGTGGAATATTGAACAAAGGCTCAATTGACACTCTGGAAGTTGAAGAAGATATGGAAGACTCCCTTCTAATTTATTTATTCCTTTTCTGTTCTGTTATCCTGATATGCTGCTTCCAGTTACCACTGCACCCTGCACTGTATGGTATTACGTGATTTTGTTTTCAGATTGTTGGAGATAAAGTTACTTCATTATTAATATATATGCACTGTGCATATCTATAAATATTGAATATATACATGTGTGTAAACCTACTGGAAGTGTTAATAGTTAAGATAAACTAAGTCCATTATCGCAATGAGTGACTATTTCTATGACCCTATTTGCAATAAAACCAGATTCAATGATATGAGAAAATTGCTAGGTTTCAAAATAATTGAACCAGGCCAGACGAATCCCCACAAAGGCATCATTTACAAAGTACTTTGCTTGTCTAAAATATTTATTCCCGCAGAAGGAAATGGAAAAAGAGTTCATATGGTTACATTGCTATCCTCTGAGCGTAAAATTGTTTTATCATGTTATGTTTATTTCCTAGACATCTTCCATTGGGATATTGCAGGAAAATACTGGCTGTGCAGTTAGTTCCTTTGTGTGGACTGTTCATATTTATTCACTGGGAAGTCAATCATGTTTTGTTCAGGCTTGTTTTGTTTTTCTGCTGAGCAAACACTAAAGCAACCCTTTTCTTGTAAAAACTTATTTGCATATACAATGTAAGCCATTCAAAGTCGGCACTACACAGATAGTTGAGATGTCTTTGCTTTCCCTCCTATGTGCTATGGGAAGTACTGGAGTTCTTCCTGAAAATGCTGGCGTTGCTCATTAAGACTGCAGTATATTGTTCGTGCTTAAGGACTCCATCAGTAGTTACAGATATTTTTAGTTTGTCTTGTATTGAAAGCCCAGATAGATTTTTACTATTAAATGTTCACAGTGAAATGCTTCCAAGCAATCTACAGACAAAGAATTACTCCCAGCAATTATCCACTGAATAAATCTGAATAATGAATACGTTCACAAAAGTCACTATCTATTTGTGAACAATTAGCTGAAAGAAATAGAGGTGACACTCATCAGCTAAATAATTCATTTATGAATTCTTTGTCCAGCTTTGCTTCTGACATATGTTGCGTGAAATAAGATCAAAGCTTAGATGAAAATTTACTTTAAAAAGAAAGGCAATGTTAAAGGAAATTCTTCAAGCTTCCAAAGCAGGAATTATCCTACTACTGTAACTATTATTTATTACCAGCAATTTCAGAGGCTAGTGAAGTTATTTTCCTGGAATCCTTCACTTCATGCATTAAACTGTGTTTTATTCCTAATGTATATCCAATTTTAGGTTGTTAAACTGCAATCAAAAGCACTTAGTAGGAATGGATCTCTTCCTGTTATGAGATTTGAACTCCTGACATCTTTATCCTCTGGAACTTGAGTGCCCAGGTAACTACTAATTATTCAAGCATTTACAACCATTACTATCAATGTAATTAACACGTTGTGCGATAAAAGTGAGAATGGCACTATGAAATGATCATTCCTATCATTTGGCTAGCAATCTTTCATGAAAACATTTATAAGCTGCCTAATTATTTTTCAATCAAATGCACAGAAAAAATGTTTACATTTAAGGGGAATCTAGAACTGAAAAGGAATGTTTTCTGGCATCAAAAATGATAAATGTTGTGTCCATATGTCCATTTTTTGAAAACAACACCCCACCTCGACTTTTCTTCAAGGTTTTAAAAGAAAATACCAAAAAGTTTCTGATCAACTGTTTAGAAAAAACGTGAGACCTTTCTTTCAATAAAATCAGATTCAGTGAAAAAGACAGGAACAAGGTTTTTCATTCAGGTCTAAAAGCTCACGAGCTCACTGCTGCTCTCTGCAGGAATAAGAGGCTGCAAAAGACCTTATGTGCCTTGCTGGATGACACTAGTAAAAATAAATGAGGCAGTTCACATAGAGAAGGTGAAAGCTAGATGAAGACTAGAGTTTGACTTCCCTCTTCCCACCTCCACCAGTTTTGCTGGCCAAAGTAGGCAGGTAAATTCCTTCTTATATTAGTTAGTACAAGTGATTATCACAATGGGAGCAAGGAGGAAATAGAGGAGAAGCTGGGGACCACAGTCTGGAAGGCTTTGTCACCTTTCTCTCTAGAATCTACTATAAGCAAAGTTTTGAAGAATGACTTTTCCCCACCAAAAGTTCATCTTAGATATCCCAAAATAACTGCTGTGAAACACTTGCAGGACACACCAGAGAGGGGCTTTTGAGAGCGTTTCACAAGCCCTGCAGCTGTGAGCCGGTTGCAGCATGAGGAAAAACCCTCCATCACCCCAATGTACAGGAAAGAGAAGGTAAGGTGACTCTCTCCAGGTGGCTTTTAGATAAGGTGCATTTAGTGAAGAGCCCTAGTCCAGAAAAATGTGTTCTTCTCCATGTTGACACTGCTTCCAGGGCTGGAAAGGGAAGGGCTTGAGGAGAGCAGCCCTTGCAAGCCCTGCAGACCTGTGCAGAGGCTGAGCTGCAGGAGGGCAGCAAGGCTCGAGGGGCCTGCTGACCCCACGTTGGCTGCCAATGCCTTCCCTGCTGTGCTGGCACAGTTTTCTCTGGGGGAGGATCCCGACACTTCCCATCTACTCACCCACTCCCCAAATCCCTGAAGGGAAGATTAAAACAGTGAAACCCACGGAGCCGCTGTGCCCTCTGGTTCCTGGTGCCAGTGTAAGCATCTTGCAACCCTCATCCACAGGGTAGGTGCAAAACGAGGGTCCCAGTCTGAGCACTCCATGGGAGAATCCATCCAAACACCTGGAAAGTAACACAAAACTGGAGTACTTTAGACATGTCACAGCAAATAAATAGCTCCAGGGAAAGAACAACAAAAAAAAAGCTCAAGCTTGTGCTTGTAGAGACAGTAAACCACCATATTTCAGCAGTCATGGCAGGTATTTCTGATGGGAAATTGTATATTTGATGATGACCAGCCTTCAGCATTTGACAAGGAGCTGTTAAAGACTCTTGAACAGTAAATCACCTTTCTTTCTATCAATAATCTTATTAAAATATCTGTAGAAATGTCTAATGTTAAAATTCCACTTTATTACTATAATAATGGATCTAATTTGTAAAAAGTATAAAGTGAAGCCGTAACTGTACTGGAGGGAGATATATGTGATCCCACTACATCTATATCATTTCCCGAAGGCTTTACCCACATATTTTGAATGGGAGAAGGACTAAAAGCAATCCCACTTGTAAGATTTTTTAAATTGGGAATGTCTTCTAGAAAGTAGATCAACATGATCATGGAAATGCAGCAATCATTACAAAAAGAACAGCCTCAACTTCACATTTACATATATAAATATGTTTATCTGTGATTTGCTCCATTCAGCCCCTTCCCAGTTGCCAGGAAAGCCCTGCTTTCCAGCTGCACAATCACTATGTGCTATTTTTGGCTACCAAGTACATTTCAACTAACGTCATCCTTCCCAAGCCAACGCTGGTATGAAGGGCGGAAACTCTTCTTTCCACTCCTCTGTCATTCACTGCTGCTCCCATCTGCTCGGTGGCACTGCCTCCTCGGTCCTCGCTGCAGAGGGATCTCCAGACGCTTTCCCTTGGTCCTTATCACTTTCTTGAGCAAGTGACTTTCCAGCCAAAGCTTCATGTGGGAGGTTTCATGTTGGCATCCAGAGTACATGTCCCAAATATGTCCAGCCCCACCTTCTGATCCTAGTGCGGAGGAGCTGCCGGTAAGTAATCTCTTGATGGGCGACAGAGTCCTTGTGTCCAATGCCCAGAGCTTTTCACAAAGGGGTTGTTTTTAAGGGCATATAATCTCCTGACTAGCACTTTGGTAGCTTTCCAACTCTTGGAATGTTAACACTGGGTTTCTATCTGAGGGGAAAATGCATATTTTTTTCTGACACTGTAGCTTTGATTTCCATAGGTTGTTACAGCCTAGTAAATATTGTAAATGCCATTTCCTTTTTAAGGTCTTCTCTGGCTAGGTGCTACCCAACCAGCTAATTGTTTAATGTTTGTCTTTTCTGATGTAACTGTTAGGTGTTTGGAAAAGCTCATATGGAAAAGAGCCACACTTGGAGTTATAAATCTCTTCAAATACAAGATTCAGTTTCCTTGGCTGTGCCACAATAGGAGCCCTTCCAGATAAGGCTATAACCACTGCTAGTCTGAGCTGGCCATCTTCTGCTGTGTCTCCCTAAACCTGTTTCATTTTACACAGAGTAATTAAATATTTATTATGCCAGAAAGTGTGTGTGTGTGTGTGTGTGTGTGTGTGTGTGTGTGTATCTATAGCAGAGTGATCAGGGTACTCACCTAGTAGATGAGAGACCCTGTTCCCAGTGACTGCTCCAATGAATATTTAAGTATTTCATATTAAGTATTAATTGGAGCAAGGATAGGAGCAGACTTCTCCCACCCCCAAGGGAGTACCCAAACACCAGGCTGTGAAGTCATTCTTTCGTTCTTTCTTTCTTTAGCTCAATGAATATTTAATTATTCCAGGCCACACAAGACGGCTTCAGTGGCAAAGACTGAGATTCCCTGCTCCCATGTGAGCACCATAGCTTTGGTGATGAGGGAGTGCTTATAAAAGATGTGGCTTCATATTCCTTCGGACCCATGGTTGGGTCTTCCAGCTTCTGAGCTGCTGAATAAAAACCACAGAGCTCCAACACGCACTGTCCCTGGTCATGAGACAGAGGTGGTATGGGTGATTGTATAACCCCAAGCTCAGAAAAATCATCCTTATCAGTGATATGTTAAGACAAAATCTGGTTTTTAAATCCCTCAGGAGAAGGTATCAAAGCTGAAGACATTCCTCCCTCCATGGCAGTTCCTGCTGGCTATGTTATGTGTCTTTCTGAGATTATCCAGTGTGGTACATAGGGAAACCTACTTACCCTCTGTACGCTGGGGTCTGACACCCCTAGACTGCAGTTAATAGGACTTAATCCTGCTTCTGCACCCCAAGGAGTGGGTGTGTGAAATGGTGAGTGTGCGGAAAGCATCCAAAGAGAAAAGGGATATGGCAAGGATATTTGAGTCTAGAAATGGGCAAAAGTAGCAGGCATCGAGGAGTAGAAACATTAAAGCAGGGAGAAAAACATGGAGGAAGGGGTGTGCAATCACTGAGTGGGGAAATGACACACAAGGGGGGAAAAAAAGGAGCAGGGACAGTGACCAGTGACAAACCATCTAAGAAATAATAAGTGGGTGACAGGGGAACAGAAGAAAGGGGAAGAAAGGGATAGAGAAGATGAATTCAATCTTAAAATAAAACTATAATGTGGAGAATCTCTGCTACCCACTTAGGTCTTTGAAAAGTAGAAAATTTGGCATCTGCTCTCCACTTCCAGAGGACAGTGAGTGTCTCTCAGCTGAGGTGCCTTGGATTCTTTTTGGAGAGTTGACTGGGGAAGCATTCCTATGCAGAAGAAGGACTTATTACTATCATTGCAGCTTTGTTTCTTGTCATTTGGCAGAATCCACAGCAATCTGATTCCATTATCAAAGACTGAGTGTGGCTTCCAAGCTAAAACCAGAGCAACAACATAATTGTGATATCAAAGTGGAAACAAATTACCTTCTCATACCCATCAGGATAGTGTCCAACCCAAGACTGCTCTATAGTCTCAGTTGCTGAAATGGCAATACTGCATTCAGAACAGAGCTGTTTAGCTCAGAACATTTCAAAGGTGTTCCCAATGATATGGTTCATGTATTTCATATCACATTTATGTCCGTCTACCCCAGGGCTGTTGAACAGCCACATTCAGCAACTGTTCACTCCAATTTAGAGAAATTCTTTCTGAATACTTTGCTGTCCGTTACTTTAACCAACCTTTTTCCTGACAAGACAGCTTTAGAGTACTGAAGATCTATGACAATGAAGGAATATCCATATTGTCTTGCTATAAATATTACAGTGGTCTGACTATAAATGTCAAAATAGATGTGTTTCATATCATGTCCTTCGAGGAACATGGTAACATAGCCACAAAGCTCAAAGCTTCACCCAGATGCATTACTCCAGTTTGAGTGGCCATGTGTTTTGTGTTTTGATCAACTCTTTAGACAGATGACAGTAGCTATCCTCCTTCAATACTGAGGAAAAGGCCACCAGTGGACCAAGCTGTGGGGGAAAAGCGGAAAGCAGAGAGAAGGGTTCGATTTCGTGAGCCAGAAGAGGTCATTGAACATGGTATGCTCAAGCTATTAAACCTTTTGGCATGACCTTTCTAGCTTTTTAACATTTACCCTGTCTGTTCACATCAGCTTCCCCTTCTGATAATGTCATCTCTGATTTTGAGCTCAGCACAGAGCAGAGGACAGAGATTTTTTATGCTGTGCTCTGCAGAATTGCATCTGGTCCATTTGCCTGCCTGCTCTGGGAGGAGACAGGCTCCTGGGTCAAGTTAGAGCAGCCTCAGGGCTGTTCTCATGGTGAACTCCTGAGTCAAACCCCACAGGGACTATTGTAGACCACAGATTTGACTGAGCCCCAGGTCTACCCCAGAATAATGCTTCCACTCATAGTAAACGATCTCAGATAGATCAAATTTAACATGCTTATGTCATTCTGGGTAGCTAGGATGTAATGGCTGGGAGGGAGCCAGTCCTTTCATGTTTCTGAGCAGCACGCATGCCACAGGCTACAACAGTAAAGATCTGAGCCTAGCTGGCCCACTGGGGTTAAAAGCAGCCAGGATGTAACCATTTCTGCCAGCAAGGGCACCCAAGGAATGATACAGCTAACGTAACCTCTGGTCTTTCATTCATGACCCAAATAACAGTTTGCAGGTCGGTCAACTGGGAGTGACCTTAAGCAGAGGTCTAACGTATGGATCCAGTGTGCAGTTCTGCATGTGCTATATACAGCTCAGAACCAAATAAGAACTGTTGTTTCATTTTGACTTACACAAACTGATCCATTTAGCAAAAATTTTATTTATTGGTAGGGAACTAAAATTGTATGGTTTTGATACATCAGTCAGTAAAAACATAGGTGACAGAACGGTAAAATTTCTATGTCAGCCACCTGTTTGGACTGCTACTCAGCTTCTGAAAACAAGGGTTGGCATCTGCTGATGTGTCTGTAAACAGACCTGTAAACAGTATGTTGTTTGTGTTGCCTCCTAATGCAGGAGGGAAAACGTGTTTCTTGATAAGGTTGTTGACATGGCCTGGGCTTACCCAGGAAGACTCAGTGAGTCAGCCCTAAATTCTTCAAAGCTCATCTGACTGCTCAAGAGCAGGATTTTTATGAGAGCTAATACCTCTTTGAGCTCCCTGACAGCCCGTACCCCCACATCGGCACTGGTAATCCTGCAGTCAGTGCAGCTCAGGGGGACCAGGTCCATCTCCCAACTGGCTCTGAACTCAGCACAGCCATGTCTGAGCTCCAGGGAGCTGCAAGGACAGACAGGACTGATTTTTTTTTTTCTATGAAGACATGAGAAATGTCCCAAACCATATTCTTTGTTGCAAACAGCCTGTGATTTAGATGATTTGCTGTTTGTCCCCACGTTATTAACACAGAGACTGGTAAGGTGAAGGTTGCTGGCACCACTGAAATTTTTCTGTTCTCTGGACTTTTCATTCTGGATTGTGTCTCGGCCCCGGCTGCCAAGCAGAGGCAGTTCCAGGATGTTGCTGCATGAAAGTTGCATCTGACAGTGGGCTTTGCTTTCTTAACTTTCATTCTCCTCTCAGCCTGCTGGTCTATCTCCTTTCCTTTCTAGAAATGATGTGGAATAGGGAGGTCTTTTTTTGCAAGAGCTGACTCCTGACCTCCCAGCAAAGGCAGCAATCTCTGTCTCTCAACCCCCCCATACAATAATTTTTTCTCACTTTCCTGAAGTGCACCTACATCTGCATGTTTGCATGGGGTGTGTAGATCCTCATCTGACATAAATCTATACATCCAAAAGCAGTGTAAGAAGTGGCCCAGAATCTATAAGGTGACAGGCAATTTTCAGAGACACCGCTTGGTGCTTGCTTTCTTATTCGGTTGCTGCAAAGAGGCCTTTCCAGGCATGTAAGAACATTTTCATTCTGTTTTCTAGCCATTTCCTGCTGTGACTACGTAGTGGGTAAGTTGAAGTTTCACATTATAACTGTGAGCCATCCACAGCACTAACCTGAGTTTGCTTTGCGGCTGCTGGGATGTGCTGTGCAAATACATGCTCCATACACAAAGCATTTCGTACTGTTAATGGTCGTTGCTTTTTCTTCTCAGCATACAAAGCACAAGGTGTTGATGAGGTCTGGTGCAGTATTTTAAACAAGACATCTAGTAAGACAAATAGTGGAAACAAAAATGAAATCCCTGAAGCCATTTTTAATTTAAATATAATTAATATATTTTATGGCACTAGAAAAGGTACAGGTTTTTCACTAAGATATGCAGGGAAAGCACCCCAAGCAAAACAATAGTTCTCCCTGCTGACTTTCATATGTGGGGAAGAGACAATTCATTTATATGCTGGCAGCAGGGTAGAAATAATAAAAATAATCTGTTTTTCCTTTTTCATTTGCAAGGATGTTCAAGGCCTGCCAGCCTCACAGACCCTCAAGTAAATGTGTATACCTGGATGTTCTTATGATGGTGATCTTTTCTAGAGGCCCCGGCCAACATCCAGCCCCTGCTGTGTGCAATGCAGTAAGGGGAGAGGGGTACATATATATGTGTATGTATACACACGTGCACAGAGCCGAAAGGCTTCCCAACCAAATGTCCCCACATCCCCTAGCTGTTGCTGTTGCCCAAGAAGAGGGGTTGTATGTTCATGCCAACTGCAGCATCAGCTAAGGCAGTTATTGGGCTAGGAACAAGGGGCTATAGGCAGGCAAGAGCCAGACGGAAAAGGAAAGACCAAGTATCGCTCAGGTGACAGTCGAAATGTGTGTCCAAGGCAGGAACTGAACCAAAGTCTCCTGCATCCCAGTCCAGTGCTTTTCTCATATGAGCTGCCTTTTTCTTAGTCTGGGCACATGGCTAGGGCTGAGCATGCTGTTCCAACAAGCAACTTAACTAACAAATTTAAGCATTCATTTTCTATTTGTAATCTAGAAGAGAGCAAATCTACATTTAAGCACATAATTGTAGTGATGTCCTGAAGCTGTTGTGAGCATAGCTCATCACTATTTTGTGGGTGGGATTATTCTTCCACATTATTTTTCTTTCTGTTCCTGGACTGAACATACTCCCTATTTAAGAGGATATAAGGAAAAGCCAAGTTTGCATTTGAAATCACCCAGAAATTTCACATGGAAAGTAACTTTCACTGAAGGTTATAATCACTTTGTAGAAAAGGACTGATGTGAAAAGCTGCTTAGCTTTCACAGAAAAGTTTCACCATCACCAGGTATGCTCATCAGCCAGGCCCCATGCTTTGAAAGGCAGGTAGTCACCCAGTTGAGAACTGTATCATGTGGTGTGAGAGATCACACAAGGGAAACACCAACTTCCAAATCGCAAATCTCTGCAAAAGCAGAAATTGGTAATTCCCTGGCTAAATACCTTCATATAAACCATTCATAGAATAATGTCAAATAAACAAATTTATAAAAATTGAAGTCTGCTCATGGATAATTTGCAAACAGAATGAAGGGCTAAATTTAAATGAATAAATTATTTTCTGCGAATAATTCATTCAGATCTATTATGGGACATTGATTTCATTTCTGGTTAGCTATAAAATGACTGCCTATTAACATTTTACCTTTTCCCCATACACTTTTTGATACATTATTATGTGTTTCTTGCTTGGTTTTATGACTTTTACCTTCCTCTCTGTACATCTGTATGACAGTTTAATTGACTGGTGTGTATTCCAGGGCTTGTAGTAGAAGCTAATTTAAATATGTTACAGCTAATGTTGGCCCTTTACCCATAATAATACACACCACGTTTTTATCTCCTTATTGATTATGTGCATATGGCAGGAAAATAGCTGCACACTACAGGCTTTTACTCAGGCATGAATTTGGCTTTATACTGCATGTTTAATACTCAAAGTGCTTTATAAAATAATAGCAATTGCACAATGGCCATGCAGTCAAACAGAGCAGCCAGACCTGAATCAACCTGGATCCCCGAGACCCATGGATGGATACACACGTGCAAGGGCTGGGGCATGGATGTCGCCAAGCTAAACGTAGACCATTGATTTCCACGGGTACTGTGCCTGATCTATGGCACTTTAAACATACTTGAACTATATTTTAAAGGCAAGAAAACTGTTTACAGTGTCCTCCTGCTTAGAAGCAAGTGTAGAGGATGTTCCAGTGTAATTAGCACACCTAGCACTTAGAGAGAGGTTAAACCTGCCAGAGGTTTCTAAATATGCCTCTCGGTTAATGGAGCCACGTTTTGGTTCTTACTGTAATTAGCAGGAGCCCCAAACAAGCTGAGTTACTGGGGAAAAGGACTGAAATCTAGATCTTCTCTCTTTTATGGAACATTTGTGAGCATTAAATAATTAGACGAGGTAGCTTAATATTCTCCTAGTTTTTAACTTAACATTTAGTGTAAAGGTACAAAAAATAATTGCTGGAGGGAAACTTGAGATCATGCATTAGCTATGGTAATCCTGTTCTTATTGTATATAATTAAAGTCTTTAAATGCTCCATTAGATGAGATCTTTTATACTCACCACCCTCCATCAGGAGGTGTGACTCACTATCACTTAACTGATGCCTACGGAAGTACTCGCAACCAGAGCCCTGTATACCCTGCTGTTCCCAGAAAAGTGGGACAAAGGCATCAGCAGGGGTGCAAATTTGGGAAGCGTTTAAGATGACACTAAAATAATGCTGCTTTCTTTTTTCTCCCCATCACCGTTCAGTAGATGACAGGTCATCATCTGGATTGCCTGTGCTCCTGTGGGTCTCATTTTGTGCAGTGCTGATCCTTGCTGTGAGCCTCTACTACACCAGCATGAAGCAAGATGTCAAAGTCCTGGAGGAATTTCAATCCCGACTTGTTATCTTCTTTCTTCAGATAAGACACATTGCTCAGAAATGCTGGACTTGGTTTATGAGGCAATAGCAATGTCCTCTGGCCTGACAGACATCTCAGAGCACTGATAACCAGCACATGGCAGCGCAAAGCTCCCAGTCTACTCCAGCCACATGCAGGGAACATGTGAGCATCCACCTCGAAGAGCAAGAAAAACACCCCCATTGTGCACTGTCCAGCACCCACTTCTTCTCCTTTCTTTTTTCTTCTTTGTTTTTTTCACATTATTGGGCAGTCATACTAGCACCTTGAGGTCTGTCATGGTTTAACCCCAGCCAGCACATGTTTAACCCCAGTTTAAGCCCCACACAGCCACTTGCTCACTCACACTCGGCGGGATGGGGGAGAGAATCGGAAGAGTAAAAGTGAGAAAACTCGTGAGTTGAGATAAATACAAGTTAATAGGTAAAGCAAAAACCGTGCGCACAAGCAAAGCAAAACCAGGAATTCATTCCCCACTTCCCACTGGCAGGGAAGTGTTCAGCGATCTCCAGGAAAGCAGGGATCCATCACATGGAACGGTGACTTGGCAAGACAAACGCCATCACTCTCAACATCCCACCTTCCTCCTTCTTCCCCCAGCTCTATATGCTGAGCATGACGCCATATGGTATGGAATATCCCTTTGGTCAGTTGGGGTCAGCTGTCCTGGCTGTGTCCCCTCCCAACTCCTTGTGCACCCCCAGCCTACTCACTGGTGGGGTGGGGTGAGAAGCAGAAAAGGCCTTGGCTCTGTGTAAGCTCTGCTCAGCAGTAACTAAAACATCCCTGTGTTACCAACACTGTTTCCAGCTCAAATCCAAACCACAGCTCCATACCAACTACTATGAAAAAAGTTAACTCCATTCCAGCGAAAACCAGCACAAGGTCCCGCCAAACTCATGCTCCATCATCCTGAACAGCAAACAAGTATCTGAATGTTTTCCCCCAAAGAGCTTATGAACTGCTGATATGGGGAGCAGAAGTAGAGAGAGAAATACATTGATCTCTGCAGGCAGCAGCAAGCTCTGAATAAAGTCTCCTGGGCCTCAAGTCAAGGCTTTAAATACCAAACCATCTTTCTCCTCAAGTCTCCTAAGAGCTATTCTGCAAAAGTTAAAATAAAGCTGAGCTATTGCACAAACACTGCTCCGGTGGCCAAAGGCTTGGCGAGCTGCTATATTTGTACACCCAAAATGATTATTAGTAAAATTGCAGCAAATGGTTTTCTTGTTTCCCTTCATGCATTTTTTACCTCCATGGGCAAGAGCTGTTTCTTAATGTTTCACTTGACTCCCAGGTGTGCAAAAGAACATGAAAATTCACTTAAACAGTGAATAGTTTATTTGCCTAACATAATAAATAGCATCATTGAATCCCAGGCTAATTATCAAATCAGTAGTTTAATCCTCTGGGTTTGATTCAGTCCATAAACCCCAGGACCTGAGCTTACAAGATTTATGATAGTGCTTGTATTCAGCCAGAGGTTATGCTTTTATGCCTGGGTGTTCAAGGCCTTATATAATGGTAATATGGACTGTTTATGAAGGTGTGGGAGGCAAAGCCCCTTTATCCTTCTATTGTCCCACCATAGTATGCACCTCTCTGAAGGGAATCCTTCTAATGGAGATCATGCAATGAATGTGGAATGGTGCTCTGGGTGCCTGAGAGGAGAACAAGTGGATGCAAGTTTATGAGCTTCAGCTATGTTTTCTTCCTAGGCAAAACCAGTACACCCAACTTTTTAGGCCTTAGATAGTAACACCTGATGTGTGCTTGGGTTTATTTTGTGTGATAAGATTGACATCAGAACTTCTAAGAGCTGAAAAATGAGAAAAAGAAAAAAAAAAAGAGAAATAAAACACTGCAGAGAAGATGAAAGAGATGCCTGCAAGACCTTGGCTCGAATTCTCCTGCCATTGCAAAAAGAAAAAAAGGTGCTTTAATTATTTTTTTTAAAATAGGACCGTACCTCTGTACTCCAACCACCTTCTTCCAAACAGCCCAAGGACTTTAACCAGGCAGAGGATAAACAGAAACATATTATGCAGCCTTCTCTCAAGAGGAGAGTGGGCAGCAACTTAATTGAGAATGAGTCAAAAAATCACAGTCCAAGACAGAAAGAAGTGATTTCAGTGGCTATTCTCATGCTCCTAAGATAATTGCATTCGACACATTGCCGGTCTGGGAAGTGGAGGTGGCTGCAGGAGGAGTGTTTAGCTCAGGGGCTCTTTGTGCAAACTGCTCAGGTAGCCCAGCTCAGAGGGTAAGTTCACCACTGCTTCCCTTCCCTCTCCCCCATCTCAGCCCTGCTGTTAGGGTAATAAAAAAGAAAGGTTTTAAAGTTTTGTGTGGGTGAATCTTTGATGAAAAGGTTTGCATTGGTATCTGCATGGGGTAAGGGGGTCCTTGCAACTTCTGTTTGCATGTTTTAATGCTTATGATCTTTTTAATGTTCATGTTGAAGCTCTTTGGTAAAGCAGTGGCATTCCTTTTTTGGCTGTAGACTGACACGTCCTCCCAGCATGTAGCAACTTGCTCCTTCAGAACAGGAACCTTTTCTGAAGGGATGCTTCCTTCACTGCAAATCATGGTGTATTGCAACAAGGAAGCAAAACCTGAGCTGAAAAGAACAGAGCAATCTCAAGAGCAAGAGCAGTTCAATGAACCCTTCCAGGATGTTAGCAACCTGGTTTCAGTAACTTTAAAACAAGTCAAAGGAGTAAGGCAGAACTGGAATTCCTCTTAGGACTGTGAGAAAAGATGGAGAGGCAGCGTGAAATCCATATGTGTGCTCAATCTCTTTGTATGGCTCCGCAGGAGATGGGCATAGGACCATCTTTCCTCTGTCTGCTTTAAAAGGAAAATACCCATGTTCTTGCTGGGGCCCGACTTGCTGCAAGTGAGAACGGCTATCGCGTCTGGGCTGTCAGGGAAATTAAGCAGAGGAATGGCTATTCTTGGCCTCTGTCTAAGCACTGGTTGGGACAATTTTGGACATGGGTAAAAGCAGCACTTGAGTTGTCTGTTGAGGTCTCCCTGTGGCCTCGCAAGGCCTCCCGGGTCAGGGCTGTTCACTGTGTTCAGTCAGAAATGTGGCAGGTTGCAGAAAGCCCGAACAAATTCGCTACAAAGCCAGAACATTTGAAATAAATAACAGCTAAACTCCATCCCTGGGAAAGTGGTGGCATTTTGCAGGTGAAGAAACTGAAGCTGAGAAAGCCAATGCATTTGTGTGAGGCAATGAAGTAGGTCAACAACAATGTTGGGAACAGGAACAAAAATCCCAACTCCTGAGCCTGCATTTAATTACTACTGCACCGCTTCACTTTGGACTTAGCTGTTTCATTTCCTTCTCACACTAAAGCTCTTTTCCCATCCATCCATCCTGCTTACACACATGCACACACATACACACATGCCCTTTTCCCACTCTGCCCCTTCTTTCTGTTCTTTATCCATCACTGATCTAACCTTACTGTGAGCTGGATGGAATTTCTCCTTGTTCTTGTTCAGTGCTGGTTTTCTAGGTGTGAAACCTTTGGGAGTTTGGAAGAGCTGATGGGAGCTCTACAGTTACACAAAATCAGCTGTGTTGGGTAATAACACCCTTGCTGGCCATGCTGGGTAATATTTCCCTTCCTTATAACTCCTGAGAATTGCCCATAAAGAGGTAAAAAAGTAGAGGGAGTACATAATTTGTTACAAAAGATTGAGACTCTTACCTGAATTCACATGGCAAATCACTTTAGAAGTCAAGAGTCCTGAAGCCAACCAGCTCTGAGCAAGTATTTAATCCAACTTGGAAGTGGTCATGCTTTTGCTTTAAAGGGCTGAAAGAGGAGTGATGGAGGACAGGAGTCTTGTGGAAATTTTTGAAGCAGTGAGTAGGTGGGCTTCCCAGGAGCAGTGTCTGGCGTGGCAGGAGTCCAAGGGCCAGAAGAAAGTAGAATTGAGGTTGGTGCATGAAAATGGGCTAGTAACAGGGCCTAAGGGTTGAAGTACTGCCTAATATCCCTTATGCAATGGGTAATGAATCAATGCACAACAGAAATCAGCAGACCACAACAGTATGGGCTAAGCACTGTTTTGACAGCGTTCAGCACATTCCTGCAGCAGGAACGGAGGGCAGCTGCCAACACTCACTTCAGGCCGGCTCACCACATCAACAGCACCTGATTGCACTAGCAGGCATATCCATACCCGTATGATTAGAGGAGATAGAAAAGGACACAGTGAGATGACACTCTATTTTTTTTACATTAACCTTTTAATGCACTCAGCATTAGAGCTGATGAAAGGCGATGCTGAAGACTGCTTCTAGTCCTGCTCCCTCCTTTAATCTCTCTAACCCTGCTAGTCTGGAAACAAGCTAATGGAGCAGGAGAGGCCCATAGCAGCAATTTTAATTGTCATTTCTACCTTTTTGCCACTTCGAAGCAAGGAGAAGGGCTGGCAGTATGTGACTAGAAAAAGGAGTTTGCTGCTGTTCCAGATTCCAGCTGCCCTCAAGGAATAACTCAGGAACCTCTAAAATAATAGCATGGACTTGTGTCTTATTAATTCCTTGGTCCAAGACAGCTGTAGGGAACCTTTAGTCCTATCCTTGTAATGAAAGGCTGATGTTACAAGAAGAAAGTTAACAAGTTGGCATTTACAAAATGAACCTGCCCATGTAGCAGCCTGTGGTCTACAGTTGATAAGCTGCCTTTCAGCTGCATGCTGGCATGGGAGCATCTTCTCCTTGCCTGCTACGGCATTAGGGTTCACTGCTGGAATATGGTACCAAAAGGGCTCAGGAAGCTTAGGATGGTTGGCCATATGCATGACCATGCAAGCTGTAGCACAGAGATGCTGGGGAATGAGTACACGAACTAAGATGCTACCAGTGACTGAGAACTATTTTTTATCTTACATTGCACCTTCAAAAAACAAGCATAGAAATATTGACTTTTCAAATAATTTATTTGTATATATCACCAAATCATAAAAAGCCAATGCACTGTCCAGCAAAAAGCATCAATATATAAAACACGTTAACTCATTATCAGTAACACTAGAGTGTATCACTTTTACCGAACCCAGTCCAGCTCCTACTAAAGCCAAAGGAAACTTTATCAGTGAATCCATTAGCAGAAGGATTGGACTCAGAGTTTTTATTTGCTAGGTGTTTACAAAGGGCTATATTAAAATGCTAGTAAAAAGCTTCTCTTTTGAGACTGTATCAAAACAATAATAAACCTCACTCCAGTTCTGTTTCTGTCAAATGCATGCAATTAAAGCTCCAAATCAGCAGTCATTACACTGCAAAAGACCATATGAATGAAGAGACAGAATATTCAAAATGGATCAGGCTCTACCTTCAGCTTGTGTGGACTGATGTGGCTCCAGCGTGGCTCACAAGCTAAGCTATATACACCAGCGAAGGATCTGCCCCTCTGCTGCTTTCAACAGTTACACAAATAATGAAAAAGTGTTCAGTTTTGCCCCCAAATACCCATGATGCAGGGACCTCTTTAGCAGCATAACACAATGGTTAGTCCAGACTCATATAAAGCTTTTCCCACATGGCTGTAAGAAGAGATAGTAGCTCATGAATGTCTAAGTCACAGGACATACATTTCTGAGAGTCTTTCAGGCTCTGCACTGACTTATAAATGAGAAAGATCAGCTTCAGATCTTTGCAGGTGGTACCACACAAAACCCCCAAACCTCTTAAAACTATGGGTGGTAATGAGCTTTTTTAAAAAATGGCAAGTCTACAGAGATTTGGGAACAGTCTTTCCTTCCCCACACAAGGCACGAGCTGCACAGGGCCAAGGGCCAGATGCAGGGAATCTGGATCTACCAACACAGAAAGAAGAGGTTTCCAAAACAGCCTCTCCAAACCTGGTGGCAATGCCAGCACCTTTACGCTAGATAATCTGCACAGCTGACACAGGTGGCTCTCTCAAGAAGCCAAGTGTAGGCAAACCCATGCTTCAAGGAGATGCTCTGCAGTTTGTGAAGCCACATGAGCAGGCTGGGGCTGAGCGGGCCAAGTAAAGGCTGAAACTGGTGTCGGCGCTACCAGCGAAGGCACTGCCATGCGGGATCCCTCACGTCGCAGCCTGAAAGCTGAAATCCCTCATGGGAAACGCACTAATGGTTCCCCTCGCTACCTATCTCTGTTCTGATTTATGGCACATTCCTGTCCCCCTCAGCAGTCCTTGTCCCCAGTAGGAAGAGATGTGTGAAATAAGGCCTGATCAGCTTGATGGCAATAAAACCCTCAGTAAAGCTTGGAGCAATGTTTTTGGAGATTAAAGGATCCGGGAGAAGGAGATATCAGTGGAACTGGTTTTTGGTTTGTTTTGGTTTCTTTTGGTTTGTTTCGTTTTGTTTTGTTTATAAACATTCAAAAACCTCTTAGCCTTGCACTTCAGGTCATAATATATTGATTTCTTAATTGTGTAGCCTGGGCTGAAAAACAGCAGTAGTTGTATTCAGACAGTATGTGACCAGAATTGCTCTGATGCCATCAGTCTGCACTGGCTGTGGACCCCACTGCCATGTTCCTCCCCCGGGAAGGATGCTGCTCAGCACGGAGCTTCTCAGCATCATTTCGCAAAAGGACTGCTTGCACCTTCTGAAAACTGCAGTTTAATAAGGAGACTGTTAGCACCTTTTGAAGTCAAATGTTGAACACTGTTTTAACAATGATGGTTAAAACTGTTACAGCAGCCTAGAAAGTGGAAAGGGTTAACTGATTAAATAAAGATTCAGTGTGTTGCAGGAAGATGTGCTCTATTTCAGACACAAACTGTTGGAGTTCACATTGTTAATGGGGAACAATAATTCCCTCTGCTGCAGGAGTGAGTGGGGGAAGAGCTCTGGACCGTGTTATGTGGGACACCATGACAGATGATTTTCAAACATTCCCCTGCCTTAAAATCTACAGTTTAACATAGCACTCGTCTAACTCCAACAGGTTCCTTGAGGGACTGCTGGCACCAGCCTTGAGAACCTCCTAGAGCAACATGTCACCCAAACGTGGCCTGGCTTATATAAAAGGAAGGGTTTGATGTCATACCCCAGAGAGCCCAAGTGAGAACAGGGAAAAGTCTGTGATACTTTTTCTTATTTTTTTGACAAAAGGTAAAGTTTGCTATAGGAGCAGCAATTTTTCATACATTCATAAATACCCTTCAGAACCTGTATACATACTGGAGTCAAATTTGCCCAAATGGGGGGGTGGGGGGGGTGAGGGGAAAGTAAGGAGGAGATAAAGAGCAGTTTTGTTACAGCACTGTTTACTCACTTATGTGAGAAATCGCCCAGGATGTCAACAGCAATAAATCTTCATTCCCATCTCCTGGCAGGTTGTCTCAACCCTCACTTTACAACATAGGCCAGCAGAAAGGGGGAACAAAAACTTCTCAAACTGGGTTTCCACCATATATAAATAATTCAAGCTATTTCAGTGAGCAGCTCTTTGCTGCCAAGTACTTTATCTCTTTGATAAACACCAGAATCAGCAGCCTAAAGCATTGTTATTTAGGAATTTCAAGCCAAGTAGAAAAGCTCTAACAGGAAAGTTTGAGTGGGATCCAGGATAACACCATGGTGGAAGCATTTGCCATGGAGATGGAGGTTTGTGTCCCCCAAGGCAGAGGGGGACATTAAACCTATGCCTCGCAGGGTTACCTGCCAATGGGAAGGGTTGGGAAAAGGATCATTAAAGGCGTTTTAACAAGTATCTGATCGCTTTCTGCCACCCCTATGAAATGCAACTTTTCAGGTAACATATAACCTTCTATGTTGAATAAATCACAGTTGCTGGCTTTTTGTTTTGGTGAGAAAAAAAACTCAAAAACAAAACAAAACAAAACAAAACAAAAACCAACCAAAAAATCACTGTTTGACTACTCAAAAGGGCTACTCACACAGCCCTTCCTGGGTGCCTATGCCCATTTTTTAGGAATAAGGATCTGACAGGAAGCTAATAAGAGTTATATCCTAAATCCTTTATCCATCTATGAAAACAGGATTTAGAATCTCACATGGATTCAGTTCTTTTGACTATTGTGTGCAATAACAGTTCAAGCAGTTATAGCAGCTATAAGAGGTAGAAAAGTTTAAGCACTCAGGTGAATACATTCATGTGAATCTATGTTTGCAATATCAGTTCAGTTACACTCTTTGGCATGGACAAAAGAAACTAAAGAGAAAGCATTGCTATGTAAATACTCTTCCCAACAGCAGAGCGGAAAGATGCTATCAATTACATGCCCGCACTGAAATAAGCAGTACTTGCTATATATTAAGTAAATTGCTGTCTAACCTCTCAGGAACAAATGTTAAGCTTCCTAAGAGACATCAGTTGTGTTTTTCCCTTTGTCAGGAGTACATCAAAGTGCTGTCTTCTCTACAGTTGTTCGATTCATAAATTATTGAATGGAATTTTGTCACTTCGAAAAAAACCTAAGGAAACTCTTAGGTGTGTATCTGTGAATACTAAAATACAGCTCAGCTTAGGTTTCCTCTTTCTTATGGAGAACAAAAATAGAAACATGCACTTCAAGGCATTAGGACCATGAACAGAAATAATTTAAAAACAATTTCAGTGCTCATGAAGCTTTATGAGCACTTTCTTACTGCATGCAGGTGTGGAAACTAGCCAGGCAAAACCTGCCTCTCTTCCCTGATTGCCTAAGCATAAGGAAAGGACATTTGTGGTCTCCAAAGCAAACAGTCAATGAGATAAAAATGGGCTATTTCCAACAGCAAAGGAAATGGTCTGAGGCACAAATTTAGGATCTGGATACAGACAGGATTCCCATTAGCTCAAGGATGTTCACACCCAGGCCACTGATTTAGAAGAAAAGACAAAAGTTTTGCTAAAATTCAGACTGGTTTGCTCACAAAATACTGTAAGTTTTGCCAGTTTGAATGACTCTCTGGACTTTTGTTAAATTTATCATTTAAAAAGTAAAAGTGATTTTACATGCAATATGTTTGAGGTGGGGGCTTTGGAGAAGGGAGATGATAAAATCCACATTCACCCAAACACCCCGTTTGTATGTACTTTCTCGCGCTGAACATTTTGCAGGTGGCATCCATTCTAAATTTGCACATTTGATGTTGCATTTCCTGAGACCCATCACATAGATCAATGTGTGATTTGAGGTTGTGCAAAAACCCTGTTTCTAGCATAAAGCCTATACAATGGCCGGTGGCTTACACTCCCCCAGCAAGGAGACCCCATGTTCTGCACCCAGATCAGCCTGGAAAGACTCCTATGCACATCCCCCATTTCTCAGGAGATGGTGTCCAACCATCAAACTACGGGCTAAGCTGCATGAGGTGTGAACAATTGAGATTGGACCAATACGGAGCAAAGACTAAAAGCTTCTGGAGGACAAATGAAGGTGAAGCATGGCTTTGTATCTCACAGATGAGAGCCTTCAGGTGGCCAGGGGAATCCTGAGTGTCCTCTCTCCACCACTCATGCATTTCACATGCAACAGCCATTGCACCAAGAAACCCCAAAGCCCTCAAACCAGGAATCAGTTAGTCCAGTCTAGCCTTCCATTTCGGGGAGTAACACAGCCTAGGGCATTCAAACCTGCTGTTTACATTGGGGATTTAGAAGATATAGGGCAAGTGCATGTTTTCTTAAGGTGAGTTTTCAGCTTACATTAAATACAGAGGGTTATATTCTCAGCCACTGTAAACAAGCTTAAGCCTTCTTTCCCTCAAGAACTACACACTAACTTGCTACAGCAAAGATTTCCTTGAGTTTCTTCAATGATTAAAACAATAAATAAATTTTCAAATTAATTCTCCCATCTAAACACCCGCTACTAAGTAACTGTATGATAAATGCATCTTTTTTTCCCCTTTGTCACCTTTTCTTTTCTAACAGCAAATAAATGACTGTTTATAAAAAGACATGCTGTCTTTTTGGGCCAGAATATTGTACTATGTTGCAGAAGAGTACAGTTTGGTAACGAAAGGATTGACACCACTATCAAAACATGTTCTGTTTTTTGCCTGCAAGTCTGTATTGTAAATGAATTAATAACAGGATTATGTTCATGACAGGGTCACTGGTCATTTAAGTGTCCATGGTGCAGAATTCCTGAATCAGGGGAAAACTACTCCTTGCTCATGCAATATAACTGTAAAGTGTGTGCTCCTGTTCCTTGCAGCTCTGCTTCCATCCTGAACACTACAAAAGTTAAATCAACAGTGTTTCGTGTCAGTGAGAGAAGGCCTTGAAGGTAAATGTGACCCTCTGTTCCTAACAGAACTAATACAGGCTAACATCAGGACATTACACAGACATAGATGAGGAGTTAAAACATCTGCAAACCCCCATTAGAAACCCGTCTTGGCCCTTTGGAGGTTGTGCACTGGCCAGTGCTTTCCAGCTCTGCTCACATCACAGCCACATCCACCTCTGGGTATCATAACCTCTGTATCATTGCACAGATCCCAATACTAAGTAAAAAAAAGGCAGTGTAGAAAGTTAAGGCAACCTAACAACTGCTCCGACCTAAGCTGCCTTAAGAGAAGAACCTCTATCTGTCTCACAGAAGAGCAGTGGAATATATCTGTGTACATTGTACGTACAGACATACACCACCTCCCTGATGCTGAATGCTTTCATCACAGTTTATATGCTCAAGCATCCATCACTAGTTGTTATAACAACCAGTTTTCTAAGGGACCAGAGAAACATTGCCACAGCACAAATATGTGCTTCAGTTTTAAAAGTAAATTATCATGCTCTTATTTTTGCGATTCTTATTGAAAGTTCACAGCTGAAATATGCCTCATGGATTAGTGGGATAAGAATTTATGAGCATTTCTGCCCTCATGAGGAAATTCTGTTCCAAAAAATGGCTTCAATTGTTTCTTCGTTATGAAAATAATAATAAACAGCATTGATCAGATGACACTTGTTAGCTCAGATTTTTCTAACCCAATGTAGACTGCTGGCAGGGAATTTTCAGGGAAATTAACTGCAGATGGTAGCCAGGAGATAGGGAATATATTTGATATAACAGAATAATTGTGTGGCAACACCCCTGTGCCTCGGAAAGCAGCATCTAGTTGCATTTGACCAAGTAAGGCTCTCCTGACATTACTAATGATTTTCACAGACCAAAACAAAGACCTTTTGATGGGGATTTTAGCATCACAGGGAACACGGTGACTAAGCAACTGCATCCCATATTCCCTAGAATGGCTCACAGCTTTGCGATGGGCAGCAGCAGCAGGGGCTGCATGGGCAAAGGCAACAAAGCCTTTTCCCCTTCCACCCTGTGACAATAAACACAAGTATAAATACCACACAGGATTCTAGTTCTTTGAATAGACCTCTTGCTAGAGTGTTCCCAGCAGCCTGCTTTTGGAGATGGCAGATTAAAGAAGGCATTGGACTATCACAGAAATGCAACATTTGACTCAGAGAAACTCTTACTGCATCCACACTCCGTGCTGGCTGGCAGTGGATGACTAAAAGCAGAGGTCAGAAACGTACAAAAGAAAGACGTGTGAGGCAGAGCATAGGTATGCATGCATGCATGTATGTATGAGTGTATAAATAATACTCCTAACACATTTTCAGCCTGGAATCACTAGGTTGGCCTGAGTGTCCAAGCTTTAGAAGGGGTTGCAGAAAGCTAAATGCAAATAAAAAAGCCCAAGCCGGTCCAATAACTGGGTGTTGCACAATACCCTGTCTCCCTGCAAGTCAGCCAGGAGCTTCTCACTGCATGCTCTGCCTTCTCACCTGCCCAAGGGCTTCCTTCAAAACTAACTTTGCTTTTAAGCATCACTAATGCTTGCAAGCATGTGCCAACCCCACCTCACCTAGTCAAGTGAGGGAAGGTGGGGAAAAGAGACTGGAATGCATGTGGTACTCAAAGAAGATCCTCAGCCTCTTTTCAGTTTACATGCCAGCTCCAACAGCCAAGATGCTTCCATTCATGGGCACTGAAATGCAACTGGGGTGAGAAGAAGTCACCCAGGTAAATGAATGAGAGAGGCCAAGTTTTGATGCCAAAGTTAACAGGTGAGTCTGTGCATGTACTTGTGTTGAGCTGGACTTTCCAAAGGCTGAAGTGAGGTATTTCGTTCCTACTAACTTTTACTTTGAGGTGGGATCCTGGCTGCCCCAGGTGCTCTAAAGATCCCACTTTTTGTCTATTAAGCTGCAGAACATTGAAGATAATGTCAGGGAGATAGTGTCAGTGTGACAAATGTTACTGAAGATGCTAGCCACAAAAGTCAACAAGAGTAAAAACCCCAGGACCAGTGTTTGTTGCTTCTCATGGAAGTGGAAAGGAGGAAAAGACCCCGAGACAGCCAAAAAGAGAGGTAGAAGAGAGCATGAGCGCCAGACAACCTCACCAATGAGGAACATTTTCTTCCTTCTCAGAAACAGAGACGAGGTTTGAGCCCTGGTATCTCAGAGCAAGGGTGAGAAGGAAAAACTTGCTGTCTTATGCCTCTTGGTTCTTCAAACCCCCAGGCAAGACCAGGAACGATGGTCCAAACCCACATGTTAATTCAGCTTAAACCTGATTTGGCACATACATAAAATATAAAAAGCAGCAGCATGGTTCCATGTGAGGAGTAAGGCATGCACTGAAGTAATTTGTGGGAAGAAATATCACTGCTGAATCTTAAATTCAAAGTGAGATTGGAAGGAGAAGTAGTGTCTTTTGCAGTTGGAGAAGCAACTGAGGAACCATAGAAGCAGGCTAACTTTCAGGACCCAAGCTCTTCTTCAAGGTATGAATGGAAAGTCATGCCCTGGCAAAGGGCTTAGATATCCACAAGTCTATCTCTCTTACAGGATCAACTGAATAAAAAGTGGCACTCCAGCCATCCTGATATCTGAATATTAAATTGATACTAACTGACTTGATCTCTGATTCCCTCTTCAGGAACGCCTCCTCTGATGTCAATTCACAACTACAAAAAAGCCACCTCTGCAGAGCTTTCAAAGGAATTGCATTCCCTTGTGGGCAGAAATCATGCTGACAAACAAGATCTCTCTACAGACAGCTGTGGTCAGCTGGGGCTATAAGCGATGTTCACAGGGCCAGCTCACTGTTTACAGCCCATGGAAGGTTTTTTCCCCTAAACCTATGAGAACAATTCAGCTGTTAAACATAATGTTAGGTTTTATGCCCTAAAATACTTACTAATTCAAGGATTTTTTTATGATTTCAAATTCTGTTTCAACCAAAACACTTAAGCCAGTGCTTAACTTTAAGCATTGCATAGTCCCCAGAAGACAACAATAAATCTGCACGGTTGTGCTAGCCCCAGGCTTGAGGTCTGATGGGGTAGAAGCCTGCTGTCTTCTCTCCCCTCCTTCTATTTACCAGGCAATATAGTTGTGCATGGTTTACACTCATGTTGCAATAAATTCAGTCTCAACTCAAACACAGCTGTCACAGACAGTGTCAGTGTACTCCAAAATATCTTCTTCAGCCTAAACTTAACCGCTTGCTTAAGTTTTCTGCTGAATCAGGGTCTTCTGTGTAATGTGTACCCAGGGATAACTGCCTAATTCTAGTACAACTTTACTTCTCTGTCATGCAAATCCCACGCTCAGATGAGTGACTCCTCTTAATTATCAGATCTACTTCTTGTCTCAACCATGCACCTTATTTGTTGAAGCACTGGCGAAGCAAAACTGAAAGCAACAGTGAAGTCACTAGTGAGCTTTGTGTAAATAACAGTTGTTCTCTTTTCACAGCAAAATTCATCAGCCCTGGAACTCCTGCCCGTGAGCAGGGAGAATGGACCCATTAAACACTGAACTACCTATAAAATAATTCAGCTGTTTGAGCTCCTTGCTGTCTTTATAGATAAATAGAGATACCTACAAAGCAAATGTTTACAGTAATTTTGCATACCCTATATGAAAAAATATCACAAGTAAATTCTTATACTCAAAACTGAATAATATACAATGTTAGGGACCAAGTTACATTTATAAATGAGCAAGCATTAACACTATCTATTCAGCCTAATTTCTTAGTATGCAAGCTTCAGCAATTGCTAACTACACTACAGGAGTCATAATAAATGTTGGTCATGCCAAAATCTAAGAAAGAAAACCACAAAAATTCTCCACCATCCTTCCAAGTGATGCACAGCTTTTTACAGATAGTGTGATAATATAGTGGTTTCATGGAATTCATTAACACTGTCCAATATTAAATATCACGTCTGGAACACAGGTCTCTGTTCTAAATGGACTCTAAATCAGAGAAGGAGCAACAGGTTTGTCAGCATTGCGTCCACACATAGCAAAAGCCAAGACAGCAAGAGTCTGTACCTGGCCCAGAGCTGTAATTACCCAGAATAAAGTGAGAATAGGGGCAGCTTTACTGACAGAAGGGAGGAGACAGAGGGAGGAGAGACAGGACACAGCCCCAGTTACAACTGTTGTTGCGGAATAGTTTGAAGAAATAGCCTGGTCTTGCCAGCACAGTCCTCAAAAATGGCCCCTTCCCTGAAAGCCGGTGATAGCACGTAGGAGCTCTGCTAGCAGGAGCAGGTTACAGATTGTGCCTGAACAGGACAGAAAGTTTGCTGTGCCAATGGCACATGGGGCCGTTTATTCTCTGTATCCTAATATAAGGATTTCTACCAACAATTTGTCATGGAAGAAGTGGGTGATTCACAAGTACATCTCCTTTCAGGAAAGAAAAGATCTCACACACTCAATACCCTGACTCAACTTCAGCTCACACTACTGATTAATAAAATCTAGATCCTGCCCTGGAAATTTGCTTACACTTTAGATCATGCCACTTTTCTCATCTTGCAAAGAGGTTCGTGAAGAGGATCTTCCTAGCAGCAGCTCCTTCTCGTGGATCAGGCTATCTAGCAGGTCCTCCTGTCTGTAGTTGTGATAAACCTTCAGAAAAGCCAGAATGGTAATTCCCAGCCAGGTCAGCCAGGCAGCCCAGAGACCAAACTAGAGAAGAAAAGAAATTATAAAGATGTCAGTACTGCATTGTAATAACAAAGTCAACTATCCAGGTGAATACCAAAATCTGTGCTGGACCAAAACCCATGGAGTCACACCAAGTCATACCCAGTGAGGTCCTGGCCCCACTGTTCCTCAACCCTGTCAAGTTATTCCTAGCTTAAAAGGAAAAACTCTTCATATACTAGAAAAACTAAAGCAAAAATATACTAAGTACAATAGTGAAAAAAAGAAATTTGTATAATCCAGGTTGAACTGCACCCATTGAACTTCCCATATCTGACATTCGGGTCAACTCAAAATTCTCGGGTTATTTCACTTTTGTTAGTTTAGAACTGCAACATGTTTTAAGTTATTTTCCAAAACTTTCTTCCCCAGTCTTTTGGGCCTCCCACTACCCCTAGGGAAGTATAAATGTTAAGGTATTTCTATTTAAAATATTGAGAAAATCTCACCAATTGAACTGTGGTAACTGGTTCACATTAGCATGAACTCAGAGAGCAAGAAAAACCCACTCCAATCCACCCAAGCTCCTGGTGGCTCATTTATACCTGACATGAGATACCTGGCCTTAAAGGCTCAGATTTGCAATAGGTTCCATCACTAACTTGTCAGTCTCTCTTGCTTAACTTCGGGGAAATAATTACACTTTGATTGGTATAGGTATTTGAATATTGGCCTCCCTGCCTCAGAGGAGGTTCATTTGTAGTAAGGAATTCTGGCAGAAATTCCATTTTAATTCTATGATGCCTTTAGCAAAGAAACATTAATTGAATCTCTGTATTTCAGTCTTGATATAGTGCATTTTTAATTAAAAAAATACAACAATTTAAACACTTCTGGACAGTAATACAGCTGTTTACTCTAATAGCCAATTTAGATAAGCAAGGACCACTATTTTTTAAAGAGATTTTATGTTCCTATATATCTTATCCACTTTGGAAATTCTCTACCCATACTTACAATTATCTCAGTTCACCCATAAAGAATACTTTTGAGTTATTCTACAAACCTTGGAAATAAGGAGATATTAATTTGGCTTTATATGACTATATCTAGAGAATTGGAAGCTTTGCATTCATTTCTTAAGCACCACTTCATTAATGAAATGTCTTAAAGGCATTCAGAGATCTTCTACTGCTGTGGTCTTCTCAGTGTATTTGATATTAAAGAATCTACATAGATTTAACCAAATTCAGGGAAACTCCCAAAGCTATTCTGATGAATTGGAAACCTCTGAATGGAGGAAAGCCGACAGAGATGGGGCCTGGGTACGTGTATTTGTGTGTTTGTACATGCGCATATACATGTGCCAAATATCCAAAGCTTTAATTAAGCTGCCTCTTCTTCCCTTCTAGATTTTATCCAAAGGCCATATTTGTAATTCTTAAATTGTCAGCAATCTTGATATCTCCATTCCAACCGCTGCTTATAAGTAAAGCGTACACCAGGAAATGATTGCACTTACAAGGAAATGTTTGCTTTAGTCGGTAAGTCTAGTCTACTCTTGGGTTTCTCTTCTACTGTTTCAAAGAAACTTATTTACCCTCCACAGACAGACCCATTCTCAGGCCTCCATCCGACTCTTCTTACCACACCCAAGATATCAAAAGACAATGATGAAGGATTTTGTTCCCTGCTTGGTCCTTTCTTCAAACAGTTGCAATCAGGATTCACTTTGGCACTACTGGGTTCAGCTTTTGAAGCCAAACAGTGTTTTCCTGGAGCTGTTACACTCCCAGGCTCCTCATACTTGGGTGTTTGCAGAGCTTGGAGACTGCACCTTGCAGGTTAGCTCTACCCAGGAACATCTGGAGGGATGTGGATCGGTGTGGGGAGCTGCATCCAACAGCTTGGGCTGATTCTTCTATGCTGTGATATGTTAACTCTCCTACAACTGAAGTGCTATGTGCATGGACCTTGACTTTTTAGGCATGGCTCCATGCCAGAGAAATGCCTTCTCTTGCATATAGATTACCAACTCTACACCCTGAAATCACAAGGTGGACATGGACATTTCATCCCTGTGAACTCAAAGCTGTAAACTGGTAACAGGTTTACTTCTGCTACCCTCCCACTAGCTGGCAGATTAGGAGCTAATGGCAAAATACGTCTTGGCCTTAGGCTAGCATCATACAAAATGTCACTATTATGGCACATTTCTGTGCCTCCTCCTGTGCAGGACAACATAAGAAGCATGTGTATGGGTGCAGCGCTGCATGGATGGGGCTACCCTCCTTGCAGAACTAGTATGTGCTCACATGCACAAGTGCTCAAATCCCAGTGTTTGCTGACTTTGATTGTTGACTTAGAGCTAGCATATTCAATAGAAAGGTCTGACAGCCTTAGAGGTATAATTCTCAAAGATTCATCAGAAAGCAGCCCTATCTAAATGACAGTAATTATTTTCAATGGTCTGGCATTTATATGACTCAGGCAATCTCAAACAAACTCATGGAAGGCAAAGCTAATAGCCCCATGATCTGGTGCAGGTCAGACATTATTCTGAACAGCAATGAAGAGCTCCAGGACACCAGGGTGTTGCAACTTCTGCAGACCTCATCCTTTGGATAAACAATCAATTTTCCATCATAAGTAACAAGATCAGTGACAGAGTCAGGTTTTGGCATGTCGACATTCAAAACTATCTGGTTTGAATTTAAAATACAAATGCACCCATCACTATCATCCTGATTCAGCACTTACTGAAGTCAGTGGAAATATTCACACTGATTTCAGAGGAATGGTAGTTCAGCTCCAGCAATCCCAGATCAATGAGCAAATGGTAAATGAACTGGAATAGAACCACGACCTAATCTGTCTTACCTGTGCAATAGCAAACTGGTCATAGAAAGCAGAGTTTTCTAAGTTCAGTTCAAGATCTATATCCTGTAATTCTTCACAGCTACCCAAGGAAGGCATTTGGAGGGGAAAAAAAAAAAATTATTTCAGAGATTCCAAACAGACGAACCAAACACAAAATGAAGCAACATCTTAAATGTGTTTCAGTCAAAATGGCATGTTCTATCAAAAGATATTTAAGTTATTGCAGTAACCAGGTTGCTTGCCAATCTTCTCTAAAACTATGCTAAAAGAGACATGTCATTACTTTCTTTAAAAAAAAAATTAAATGTATAATTATGTAAGTTATACCACCAATCTTCCATAAGTGGAACTCTAATAGTTATTATGAAAACAGTATACTTAAAACCCTCTTGTCCAACTACCCCCAAGCCTCCCACATATATACATCTGGCATCACCCCAGCTTGCTTGCTTCACCCCTCAATGAAACAAAGTGTATGAGCCTCCGTTACCTTTTGACTTCATCAGGAAAAGCCTCAGAAGAAGGTATTGTGTGGGTGTTTTTGTTTCAGATGCTCCAGCAAGGAGACGATACTCTGATGGTAAGATAGAGGCTGCCTACAGATTTTACAAATAACTTGGACTTTTATTGGTGTGAAAAAAATCCCAGGATTTTGAGGTTGTCTTTCTATCTCTTGGTTGATTTCTGCAGCCTCTTCTCTCTCCATTTCAGTGCTGTCGGTCATCTTGGGTTCTTATCCGAATATTCGATTAGACGTTTTTTGTAATTGAATTTTTAACCGAATATTCGAATAATTCGATTAATCGTTGCAGCCCTAAACAGAACATTTACTATGGCATTTTACAACATATGACAATGTGCAACATAAATGTACGGTTTAAGTAGTACGTTTATTCAATATCATATGACATAAAATGTCACCTTTTCCTCTCTCTTCATTGTTATTTGTTTGATAGGAAAAGTCTGCCTCAACTTATCATGTGTTCTCTAAGGAGCATAAGCATCGTGAGATACAGTAGACCATTTTAGGACGTGTACATTTTGTGCACTGTAAGAAAGTATCAGCCATCTGTACTTTGCACTTATAAAGTACTTTCCATTCTTTGGCTCTCGGGGCATCCACAGCATCACTACGAAGCCAGCATCTTTACACCAATTTCTGGATGCTGGTGCATTGTGGAACAGGCAGGATGAGTGACTTGCCTGCTGTCACGCAGTGGGTCGGTGGCAGAGCCAGGACAGCAAGCCAGGAGCCCTGACTCCCAGTTCCCTGCCCTGCTCACAAGACCACACTCCCCCCATTCTTACAGCATTTCCAAATCTAGCTCTCCTTTAGAAATGAAAATTTTTAAGCTAATGGATTTCTTTTGCATATGGTCGTGACTCTTAACAAGACCATGAAATGCCATGGAAACTGTACTTTTTCTTTGTGGGGAACTAAATGCAAAAAAAAAGTATGATTTGCTTTTTTTTTGTTCCAGATGAAAAAATCTGGATTTCCACATTACAGATGCCTTCTCCCCCTTGCTCACCTTGCATGTAATAACTACAGTTTGTAACATCACTGTTCATTCGTGCATATATGAAAAAGAAAGGAAGAAAATGTATTCTTCAATACTAACCTATTTGGCATGCTTCCTTTTTCAGTAATTGCATCACACCACATGTTAAATCCTACACTCACTATAGTGCTAGCAATAAATGTGATAAACACCACAAAGGCGCTGATCAGCAGATTCAGGAAGGCATAAAAGAAAGAGCTGCAATAAAAAGGAAGAAAAATGTAACTCATAAACAGCTGAAACACATCATCAGCAGTCTCTCTAAGCAGCATACACTGGGCACAAAGATATCGGTTTCCATTTGAAACACATCTGCTTTAATTAAAACACCTAACACATTGAAAAACTATGGATTGTGATTTTGAGTCACATTATTTTCGTTTGTAAATGCTTTTGATTTTGATTTTTTTTTCACCATAAGAGGATGGGGCTTTAAATCATAAATACTAAGTGGTGATTGTTCATACACAGCATGGCTTTCATTAGCTGTAATGATGAAAATCACCATTGTTAAAATAAATGTCATTAGCTCAAATTATATAGTAACTGGAGCTAAAATTACTTCATGACTAAAGTGATAATTGGGACAAAAATTGCCTAGGAGAGGGCATCTAAAAATAGAACAACAGAGTACTGATAGCTGTAATCATTTTAAGCAATGTCTGTCCCAGTTTCGGCCAGGTTAGAGTTAATTTTCTTCCTAGTAGCAGGTATAGTGCTGTGTTTTGAATTTAGGATGAGTTGATAATACACTGATATTTTGGTTTTTGCTAGGCAATGTTTACACTAAGTCAAGGACTTTTCATCTTTCCCAGCAAGGAGGCTGGCAGTGCAGAAGCAGCTGGGAGGGGACACAAACCCAAACTGGCCAAAGGGATATTCCACACCATATGGTGTCATGCTCCGTATATAACTTGGGGGAAGCTGGCTGGGACTTTAGACCATGGCCTGGGAACTAGCTGGGCATCAGTGGTCTACAGGTGGTGAGCAATCATGCTTGGGATTTGTATATTCTATTATTACTATTATTATTATTACTATTATTCTCTTCTGTCATATTAAACTGTCTTTATCTCAAGCCACAAGTTTTACCTTTTTTTTTTTCTGATTCTCTTCCCCATCCCACTGAAAGGGGAGTGAGGTAACGGCTGCGTGGTTGTTTTAGCTGCTTGCCAAGTTAAACCACAACAGCAACACAAAGTACTGCCATCTTAGGACACAAATCTCAGTTTTATGGGCAATTTGCAGAGCAGGTCAGCTTCTCCTGGGACTTCTCTGGGTTTGGTGTCAGTACACTATTTCTGCAGCTGAATGTCAGTTTACTTCAGCCCCATTAAGTCTTCCTAACCAGGGCCAGCCCTAGGCACATGCTGTGTTTGGAGTGGAAGGGGTGGGATGCTTACAGTGGTCCCATAAGGCCAAGCATTTGTCTACTCATCTTCCAATCTCACTGCTTAACTCTCCCCCTTAATTCTAGTTGATGAAAACTTTCCAATCCTTTTCTCATTTATCTGACCAAATTCTTCACTACTTGAAACTGCTTGAGGTGGCATTTGGAAAGCCTCATTATCTAAAAACTGGACATCTACTCTAGGTTCGAGAAAGACTGGTGATTCCAGGAGGCAAGTCATCCTATTCAGGTTAGGTGGTAAGGATGAATATGATGAATTTCCCACCAGTGTCACCCTCATTATGTTGAGGATAGAAGGAGTCTACTACCACAGAGTACAAAAAAAAACAGTCATTTTTTTTTCCCTGGTGGATCATTGAATGAAAAGCCGAGAGGCTTTCTGAGTCAGTGTTTGAATCCTGGGAAAGTTCTGGGTTGGTCAATCCTAATTTGTACAGGTTATACATGGTGAGACATATGTGACCTCAGAAGGACTTATTTAAAATGAGATGAGGAAACAATTACCAGTGGGGTTAGGATGTTTGTTTCCAGGTTGACATGGCTTTAGAAGGGCTGTCTAGGCTCTCTCCAAAGTGACAGTCATCCCATCCCAACACTGATAGAAAAGAAGTGAAATTAACCACCTTCCGGAAGTGCCTTTACAGACTGTAG
>VXBL01002474.1:0-71032 GCA_013400195.1 Aramus guarauna | reverse complement strand
AAAAAAAAAAAAAGAGTCCCAAATCATCATATTCCTGGATTGCTGCAGTTTTCAACTCAGCAGATGAGTACACACCACGTAAACTGGGTGGTTTTGCAGACCTTCGTTTCCATGTTTCAGTCCAAGCCAAAAATACCCGCCAGCTAACCCACACTGGCTGCCCCCAACTTCTCCCATCCACAGATGCCAGGTGTGCAGCAGTTGGTGTCACTGGATTTAGTTACTGGTAATCCACATAAAATTGGATAGATCTATTTGGTTTTGAAAACAATAATCCCATGGGCTTTCTGAAGGTCAGAAAACTCCCAAATGTCTTGTGTCATTATTTGTCTCTTATCATTAACCTCTCTTGTAATGTTATGAGGAATTTGCTAAATGTAGTCCCGCTGAGGCTTTAGAAACATTAAAGGTTCAACAATTTATTCCCCTTCTCATTAGGGTATCATTTGTTTGTAATGTACAAGGATCAGTTATAAAATGATGTGGTGGACTTTGTATTTAAAGGTCTGTACAGGCAGGATAACACCCACTGCTTGAGTAAATCCTGAGGTCCCCAGAAGTTCCTGCGTAGCTGAGATACAGCTGTATTATGCATCGTTATTCCCAAGGGTCTCAAAGGTTCTGTAAGATGCCAAAAAAGAAAAAGGCATATAAAGATAGAGTAAAATAATGATTAGCAAAGCAGAGATTCACATGTGAGCTCAAAATTAACTATTTTGTAGGTTCAGAGTTCCCACCTTGTCTTAGAGGCACACGCATTTTACATTGATCAAAGCAGAGCTTTGAATGCTTGACACAGGAGATGAAATATAGATCTGCGATTTGCAAAGTAAAAAGACAACAACAGCAATAATGGGACATCAAAATAGATGTAAATGTCACACTCCTGGGTGCAACCATAGTGATACCTTATCTTGTGGCAGAGATGAAAAGACAAGGAATACGAGCTCATTATTGTAACAATTACTTTAATAAGTATGTAAGACGGGGATTTGGTGGGGGTTTTGCTGTTTCTCGTCATATTTGGTATTCATTTTCTTTGTGATTGATCAACAATTGAAAAATAATGCCTTTTACTACAAGGCACAGCATGAGCAAGATTTTCAGAGGTGCTCTGTGATGTTTAGACATCCCACTAACACTGTCTCTACCCAGGCAGTAAAGGCAGACCCATTCCACTCTGTCTGTACTCTGAACTTGCCATAACTAGGGCAGATTTAGCTGACACATTCATTGGAGACTCTCCTGCTAAGAGACGCAGGACCTGCTAGCCAGGACACGTTGTTACATGGCTTGCAGAGCAGAACCAGACTGTGTCCAGGCTGCTTGGCAGGGGAATTCCTGTCTGTCTGCATCCTTCTCTGCTGCTATATCCTAATGTCTACTCCTCTTCAGAATAGGCAACTGAACAATCTCCAAAAATAACCCTTTCTAGGAAACTCAGATTGAGAATGGAAAAATGCAACACTCCAAAAATCAATATTCTTGCCCAAATCTCCACCCCTTCAGTAGCTACTAATCACAGTGCAACCCGACTTCTGTGGGATCTCCGATCCCTACCTCTCCCCAAATGCATATGTCATGGTGGAAATGACAAAATAGTGAAGGAAATACAACAAACAGTACAACCATTAGTGACGGTGCTGACGGAGGTCTAAAAAATTCACTTAACATCAATTTCTCCAGCTGCAAAGGCCAGAAATGTCCTTTGACAATAGCTGGCTGAACTCACCGGATTGTTCTTTTCCTGACCAACTCCCGTGTAAATTCTTGTTGTTTAAGAAAATGCTCTGTACCCCAATAAGTATAAACTTTGTCTCTTAATTAGGAAGTTTCTACATTCTGAAAAAAATGCTATATAAATGTGAAATATTTTTATTAACATTTAATGGAGAATTGAGTGCTATATTGACACTAGAAAATGGACTGTATTATTTTTATACTGTGATATGCAAATATACTCATTGTTATTGCAGATTAGGAAACTGAATTTGCTAATGCTTTTTAATAATGTTTATTATATTTCTCTGACAAAAATACTCATTAAAATACCACTTAAAGAGCATGAAGACTGCAGACATCTGAAATTAATTCTGATATTTTTTTAAAAAAGCAAGTTTTAAAAATTCAAATCTGCATTTTTCTGGTTTTACAAATAGCCCACCAAATCAATATTTCAGGAGAGTGAATCAATATTTCAGTACACTGTGATATAAAGTAAAAAAAAATTGGTCTATTAACATCTTTTTATTAGCATGTCAATTGCAGTGCACAAAAATTGCACATATGGGTAAAGAAATTGTTTCCTGAAAATGTGCAAATTGCTACTTCACTGAATGTAAATGAAGTGCTAATTGCTCTTTGCAAACAATATTTATGCAAATTATGCCCTACTATTGCATGGCAGTGTGGAGTTTACATTTACATTTGTCGCATTTTTCCCCATCCATTTGACAGTGCCTGGACATCAGGACTTGGGCTATTACTCACTTTCTTTTCAAGACATTTTATGGAGACATGAATGGGTGAAGAATGGGAAAGGACCTAGAGATGGTAATAGATCATGACCTAGAAGGGCAGAAGATCTAAATCTGTTCTGTTATTCTGGTTCATCATTCACTAAGCAAAGTATGTGCAATAAATTATTTATATCAAATTTGCCTTTTATCCTGTTTCCCTTTTGACCTACGATATGTTGAGAAATTGTCTAGAAAAGCTATTTTTAAAAAAAGCTCTGTTCTCCAAAATATCCAGAAAATAACTTAAAGCAGCAGACACCATCAGACTAAACATTGAACAAACTGATATGTTTGGACAATGGGGGTTTTTTACCGATGTTAACCTAGTTTTAAGAGTTTGTTCCTTTCCTTTTTTTTTCCCCCCATTCATGTACCATTCATTTCAGAGAAGTCAACACACTTTTTCTAGAATTTCCCAGTCATAAGCAAGAGCCTTTAATCACTTAAAGAATATGTGTTTGGCAATATTTGTGAACATTGACTGGAAATTTTCATCCTGAAACCTCAAAAATTTTCTGTATACTTATCAATATTGTATTTGCTGAGGTGAAATCCTTCTACACTTGATATTATTAGCTTTCCCACCAACTTCAGTGGCGTTCAGATTAGCCTTTCTTCCTTTTGTTTACTAAAATTTATTCCCTGATATGAAACATGTCTTTTTAAATTTTTACAGTGTTTTTTGATGGCTACTAGAACTTTGAGATCTCAAGGCTTCAAACCCTGTTGGAAACTTGCTCCCAAAATTCAGAAGACAAACCTTCAGTGGAAGGGGTTGGTTTTACTTCTTTTCAGGTTGAATGGATGGGACACACCACCACACCACTGAGGAGTCGGACATAATGCAATTTTAAAATAAATATTGCTGGAGGAAGAGAACAAATATGCCTGGACGAGCTGGCCAGGACTCTCACAAATGGTAGGAATTAGCTTTTATTGCTCTCTGGAAGAGGGTGAGCTGCCTTCCTCAGGCACATCATAGCCCCAGAAGAAAAAAAGAAACAGAAAAACACAGTGCAAAACTCTAAAGCCAGCCTTCAGTCTGCTTTTAATTTTGGGAAAAATTTTTGAGACAGAGAGAACACAGGCCAATGTAAGTGGTGGGGCTCTCAGCTTTTCATTTTGGAGCATCTCCAAAGGTTTCTTGCTTTGAAAAGCTCTCCCTCTGTGAGTGTTTTCACACCCAGTCACTTCTTTCTCTCGGGGGAGATGGGAAGCAGCAATCTCCTTCCTTTTTGCACAGCTTTCCAGGATGGGTTACTCGAACTTCCCTAAGGAAATATTGTATCTTTTTCTGTATTGCTGGTAGAGGGAGTCTGAAATAAGCTCTTGTAAGATACACGTAGAACCTCTTGCTCCAACCTCAGAGATTGCTTCTCTGACTCCAGGGCTATCCAGTCCTCAGGCACTTTCCAGGGAAATCCTCAAACATGCCTCAAATTTAGCTCTAGCTAGGCAATCAGAATTTCTTACGGCTCTTAATCATACCTGAGTTCCTCTGGCTCACTGAGTTACCTCACCCTAGTTGAGCTGCAGCAGCCGCTTCTGTCCACACTGTAAAATGTCTTAATACAAACACCCTAAAATGTTTTAATTCAAACTTTCTTGAGAGAGCTTGAAGCTAATGTGAGTTACACAAACCAAGTTTCCTTTCTTCTTTACAGTGCCCTTCTTTCCGATGTTGAATGCAAAGTGCTGCAATTTTATCTGCATTTGGGACCATAGGTAGATGCGTCCTTCTTTAGCACTGGCTTGACAATTTCTGGTAGCTGCCTCCAGCAAAACCAACCTGCACAGGTTCTTCATAGTGACAGAGTGTAAACAGGCTTCCCTGCATCTCATCAAACCTATCTTGCATGAATATGAAAAAGAAAAAAGAAAGGTAAAATGCTGCCGTTTAGCTGACACTTGGAATAGGCTTGGCAACCCCCAAAGAGTTTTCCAATTCCCGTTTCCTTAATTTTCTCCAAAGATACGGCCCTGCTGCTGGAGGTGGGTCCTCTTGTAACACATTCTACCTTCAGTGAATCAGACTATGTTTATGATCACATTTTTAATTACTCCAGAGAACATATGTTAATGTTCATTCATCTTCAGCTCAAGGAACGTTGTGAGAGTCAGGAGCCATATGGCTCCCATCTACAGAGAGGGAAAAGGTGTGTCAAATTCCTCACTCCATTAGCTCCCAACAAGATTAAATTTACATCCAAGCCCGGGCACAGCTTTGGTGTCAGCGAGATGAGTGCTGGGACCCGCAGCCAGCACAGCATGTGCATCCCTTTGAGCTGCACGGCTCTCCGAGTGCGCATCGAAGCTGCAGGGCACCATGAGCCTGGTCTGCAACCCCTGGTGCAGCAAGCACAGCCCTGTCTGCCTGCAGGACCTGTTCCAATAAATGCTTAGATTTGAGCATGTCGTGCATCAAATGCTCACCAGCTGCTTAAGCGCTCTGTATAAACAGGGTGTTTTAGCCTGTTTTCTGCGTGGACATTGTCCTCTTTGGGCCAGGAAAACAGTGTGAGAAGCAGAGAATGAGCTGCAGCCTGAGGAGAGTCACTGGAGTTTAAAATCCTCGAGTGTAAAGCCATGGCTTAGAGGCTTCAGAGTGAGTTTTCTCTACTTCCCACACCTAGTCAGATTTTGACATTTGTCAGTCCAGGTGCTTTGAAGTGCACATCTTGTCTGCAAAGGCAAAATCAGCACCCTCTGAACAGGTGAGTAACATTGATGCAATATTACGTCTAGTAACAATGAGGTAATACTACATGTAATCACATCCTCATCCCTTCCATTTTGAAGTAATTGTTTTACTCTTGGTTTTCTTTTGCTGTCGAGGGAGACACAACACAAACAGCAATCTGGGTTCAACCCCTTCTCAGGCACCCAGGACAGAAGCGCTGCAGGATTGCTACCGAGGGCTGATCACTTGGAGATGAAGTGGTTGTAGAGGTGTCACCAAGGGCACACTTTGATCTTCAGGTTTTTATTACTGGTGATGATACGTGGGAAGACAAGGATGTTGTTTGCTCTCAGATTGAATTCCTAGTGCTGGCAGTTAGGGAGGAAAAAAACCAAACATATCCTTGGGAATACACAGCATCTCATCCGGCAACCAGGGAAATACAAAGGCGTATTGCTATTTTTAAAGTGGATTTTCTGAGTACAAATGCAGTTTAAAATATATGTATATTTATATATAGAGTCTGCTAATGCCAGTCTCCTCCTGAACCAACAACTTCCAAATAGTTTTGGTAGAAGGCGTCAGATTCCCTAATACCTCTCACACTGGTGCAAAACCCGTCTCACTCACACATACACAGACACATCCCGATGTCAAAGCAGCTATCTGGGATTTGCACCGCAGTTGCTGAGAACAAGCTCTGACCCACAGTGCCCAAGTGCGAGGGAAATACATGTTTCCCAAACACATTAATATTTTATTATCCCATGACAAGGCCTCCGCTCTCATCACCCCGGAGCAGGGGGGATGCTGCCAGCTCTGCTCACAGAGCTGGCTGTCAGTCTCCCAGCATATGCCAGCTCTCAGCATCGTCACCTCGCTGCTGCAACCCTCCACTATGGAGACAGGAAAGGTCTCAGAGATGGGGGAGCATAAAAAGGTCCACCCCAGGGGATATTTGATGGTGCTTCCCAATTTGGATTCCCTAGTTTACTCTCTCTTTGCTCTCTGAGGGCTAGCTTGGCAAGGGTGCTCTCCCTTGCATGAATTGCCATCTGCTCCCTCCAGTGCACCAGAAGAGCAACTTCAAACCGAGGCATCCTTATGTTCTTTCTTGTTTTCTGAAAGTGATTCAGGCTTTCAGGATATCAATTTAAAAAAAAAAAAAAAAAATCAAGAGAAAGAACTAGTTATAAAGAAGCAGTCCACCAGTGACCCAGGCATTGCAAGGGAGGTGTCAGACAGCAGTGGGATTACCTACTCAACAGAAGAGCCATTGCTCAGTGCCGGGGGATAATTAAGCAGGGAGGAATGGGATTCCTGAAAGCTGAGAGCTTGAGTGAGAAGCTGTCTGAATGAGTGAAAAGAAAACACCCTGCATTTCATTGATGTTATGTTAATTCCTGATCACTGGCAGAAGAATTACGCGGCACGGTAAAAACCTCCTGTCTCCCTGATCAGGTTTGTGCTTAATGCATAGCGTGAGTGCCGCAGAGGCTGTTTGCATTGCCTTTCTTTCCCCTGACAGGCTGCAGTTGTATTGCTTTGTTTGACTTTGCAACAGAAGTTATTAACAAAAATGTGTTGCGAGCAGTGTTGCTTTGCTGATGTGACTCAGGGTCTTCAATCCGGTGATAACTTCTCCAGTGTAGGATATAATTTGGAGGCCAACCCTGTCAAAACCCAGCACGCAAAATTCCAACACGTTGTGTAATTAATATAATTTATTCAAATGACAAATAAGACTGCAGGGTTTTATTTATTCCAGTGAAGTCTGCCTCTTTTCTCCATTTCCATTTCTAAACTGTAGTCTGGAGATGTTTTAAAACAAATATATAAGCTATCCATCACTGTTCGCAAATATTCACGGAAAGGCGAAGTTAGCCTTGGTTTCAATCCTAGAGCAAACATACAAATGACCCATTTCCAAAGGAAGATGTAGCTTTAATTAGCCTCAACTTCAAACATTGTACAGGACATCATTTTCCAAAAGCCACTATCTCTCTTGTAACCTTTTAAATTTAATTTTCAGCCAATGATCACAGGCTAAACCATTTGCCAAAGTTCATACAATTTGCCTTTTTCCCAGTGTATTTAGTGAAGCTTGGGCAGGGTCTCATACTGTTCCTTTAGAAGAAAGTTTGTTCTTCTCTTCCAAGCACCTCCAGAAGAGGTTGACTATGACTGGCAAGGGCCAGAAACCTCAGTAGAGCATCTCTTCCTGGAGTGCTTCCTTGGCCATCAAATCAGCTCCACCACAGGACTGTCGTCCAGCGTCCCAGGTGCTGTCTCCTTGACCAGACTTTCAGAGGGCACTTTTTCTCTCTCTTTCTAGGAGAAGAAAGTGGAAGGAAAAAATGCATAAGCTAAAAGACTCTCAATGGCTAAGGCCAACTCGTAGAGATGTGCAGTAGATAAATTGGCTTATAAAATCATATTTGCCATAGACAGAAACTTTAAAAACTTACTGGACTTCTCTTTCTCTTAGCATTCTGCCTGGCTGTGTGTTTTTATTTTCCCCATAACAGTACATAGCTGCATTTCACCCCCACATATAGAACATTTAAAACAATTTCAGTGATGATTTCTGTTGGCTGGTCTTTATGTTGAATAAGTTTTTTAATCTCTGTAGTCAACTGCTTGTGGAAAAGACCACATTACTCAAACCACAATGACATATTCAATTAAAAATATCTTCCTATTGACACATCTGGAGTTTCTGATGGTTTGTTTGTTTTATATAAGGTAGTCCAGGTAAGTAGACATTAATCAGTCATCTGTTCAGCTGTTTTCCGTGCTAAAGAGTTGCAGTCTATTTAAATGTTCCTTTTTTTTTTTTTTTTTTTAATCTATCTTCCTTACTCCCTAGGATGCAGAGCACAGATATAAAAAGCTTTCATGCAAGGTAAGACAGCCTCAAAGCTGGTTTCCAGCCCAGATTCCCCAGCAGCGTGGCAATAAAAGTTCCTGGCCAGGAGACAGAGAAAGGGAAGTGATGAACAAGAGCTTTGCATTTCCAGAATCTCCCTCACCTTCCCTATTTTCAATGAAAACTTCAGACACTTTGGTTACACACCATTTCAGAATAGAAAGATTGTGAAGGAGAGTGAGTACCCTGCTCTAATAAGCAGCTGTGAGGTAACTACCTTTGCTCGTGGGAGACTGACTTCCTAAAGTCCTTTCTCGTACTCCTGGAAAAGCAGCAATTTTGCTTTCATTGTTCCTGCCGCAGAGTTCATATAAGAAATGCTCAGCAGGCTGCCTCTGGCTGAGTTTGATTTTGTACTTTTTATGGCGCTGAGTGTCTTCATTTCAAATAAAATCCATTTTAGCTGAAAACATGTAACAGTTCTTTGTGTCTAGAAAGCATAATGCTACAGTGCAGGTTTTGGCTCTAAATGTGCACCTATAAATATCTTAACCAGGCACTCAGTGACACGCTATTGTTCCTCCTGCCTCGAATTTGAACCTCGGAAGCAAAGGAAATGTGAAGTAGATACAGAGAAGGAACGTATTCCTCTCCAGCTGACAACTCAAGGTTACTTCTGAAGTAAATCAAGTGTTGCTAAAGAGATTTCTCTCACTTTTCTGATAACAAACTTGCGACATGCTGAATTTGACTTCTTTTCATTATACAAGAGCTGAACAGGCCAGAGGGTGGGCAGGTTCAATTTGTTGGTTCGGTATATGAGTGCCAAACAGCTTTCTGTTATGCTGAGGGAGTTAAACTAACCTTCGGCCTGTGGTGTGCCAACCACACGGGCAAGGTTTAGTAGAAGGCAGGTGAATTGTCCAGGCTTCCCTTTCTCCAAAATATCTCCCTATTTTCATGGGTTGTAGAAGTTGGAGCAAGGACTGAACATCAAAATTTCAAAACCCTAAGAGCCTTTGCAACTTTACAGGGTGAAGAAGAGCCAAAGTTATCTCTGCTACACCAGGACAGCTTCAACAAATGGTTCAAGTGTAGCTGAGAGCAGCAGGACCCCAGGTCCTGTTTCAAGTAGCTGGGCAGCATCCGATTGACCGGCATCCATCATTTACTGATGTCCAGATCTACAGAACGATTTTTCCTTTTACATCTGACAGGCTTTTCCTGTAAAAGAAGTACATAACCCTTCAGGTTGTGGTGTCATACCTCCTCCTCCAAAGCAAAGAGTGCCAGGAAGGAGCTAAAGGTGAATATTTTATGACATCATTCAGTAGCTGCACAGTGACAGAGAGCATTGCGCATGCAGAAAGGCCTCCCATGAAGGAGTTTGTATTGCCTCTGTGTGTTGACAGGGAATAAGTGCAAGTAGCTTTCTCTGGCATGGGTAACATTCAACAGGTGTCACTGCTGCTTTTCTGCTTTCCAGCAGAATTTGTAGTTGCTAATGAAAAAGAAAACTAAAATTAGCCTGATTAATAGATTTTGCCTTCTAGGTCCAAGTACCAACCCTCCAGGTGGGTACTGAATTGCCCATTACATCAACAGCAAACTGCTGTCTGCTCTCCTGCTGGCTCTCCCAGCTTCGTGTTAAGTTTCCCTGTGTTGTGCCTGCGTACTCGAATGGCTGTTCAAAGGCACAGCTGGGCCGCTTTAATGGTTCATCGCCTTGGGAAGGGGTGGTCCTGCTCTCTCCACCCCATCACTTCTTTTCCTCCATTCTCCTTTCCATTCTCCTGCTGTTTCCCTTCACTTGCCTGGGTCCTCAGAGGACCTCTTGCCAATCTCACACAACTGGCAGAAAATAAAGGTGGTTAAAAAGCCAGTTAATATGTATATAATATCTTTATATTTGTTTTCTTCCAGATGAGTGAGTCGAATTGGCTCAGTGAAGAGTCAGAGAAGCACTAGATCTAGCAGAAGGCACAGCACTAAACTTGGGGGTAGGGGAAGTGGAGTAGCACTGGCTCTGCCAGCAGCAGCGAGTCAGTTCAGCCCTACTGGCAATCCATACGGAAAAGGTCCTTCATTAGGTAGGCTGAGGAAGCCAGGAGTGAAAGGCCAAGAAAAGAGGTCCATAATGACCTGAGCCACTGGCTAGAAACAGATATCCCTCTCTTGGCAGGCAGCTGCCTTCTCCACTGCAGGTCTTCACCCGTCACACACCAACAGCCTGGTCCTGTGATGTGGCTCGCTCAGCAAAGTCTGGTGCTACCTAGACTCTGGGGGCTGGAGCCCTGAAATGGGATAATTGCACCCAATTTCCACACCAAGGAAATGGCGGATTGCCCTCTTTTGGGAGGGCAATGAGATTCTCTGTGTAATGCAGGGGTAACATCTCATCTGGGAGTCATCACCCGGGAGAAGAGGGCCAGAGTGCAGCCATGAGGGCACCACATCCCCGCATTGCAGATGCTGCTACAGCCCTGGCAATGCCAGAGTCACCAAGACAGACTTCTGTCCTCTGGGCTTCCTTCCCTGCGAGTCCCAATCCTCAGCTCCAGCACTGGAGGAGGTGAAGAACCTTGCCATTAGTACAAGGTCACACTGGGAATGACTATTTCTGGATAACAGTGAAATGGGGAAAGGCAGGGTCACTGGAGGTCAAAGATGTGGAATGAGCAATTCCTTACTGAATTCTTTTAGAGCATTCCTAGGTTGCAAGGAAAAAATAATTCAGTGGTATACTTGCAGCATCTAATATTTTAAGTTTGTTTTAATAGTCCTTTACATCATTATGATCAGTGCTGTGAGTCCATAAATATCTCCATCTCTTCAACATTTTCTTCTTGACAGGTTAGTTTTCTACCCACAGAGATATTGATGAGACACTTTTGTGCTCCAGATATGTGCATTTTTCTGCATTTTCAAATAGGAACCACCATTATCTTTTTGCAAGCTGAATATTTTTTATACATCATTTACTAGTGACTAATGTGTGCTTCAGCCATGGGCTCCAAGGACTGTCATTTATCTTCCATAATGACCACAAGTTCTTAAACAACCAGCAACATACTGGCTGCAAAAGATGATCACAGAAGACTCTTAGTTACAACGAACAGAAACAGAGCAAAATGTATATTGATATATTTCACTTTGGAAACAAAAAAACTACCCTTCTTTCCTCTTGTATGAAATGCAATATAAAGTAAAAGAAGGCTTTAAATAATGTAAAAATATACAGGTTTATTTCTGTTTCCAAAGACAGTGTAGCTTCAATGAAAATAAAAAAAAAAAGCCTACAACGATAAACTCACTAGTGTGCTAGGTGCCTGTGATTTCTTACTGCCACTGAATAGTTTCTAGAGAAAGATGATAAGCAACAATACTTGTACATATATTTAGGACAATGCCACTGTGGCCATAGGACACAAAATATTAATGTTAAACCAATGCTTCCATATGAAAGCAAACTGGATGTTGTTTTCCACAGCAAAACATACATCCTTTTAAGATTTTGGATTAGCCATACAGCTTTTTGAATCACTGCATTGCAGAAGCTGACCAGGTTTGTGCCAGAGATGCAGCCACGTCTCCTGGATGGAAGTTAATGAGCAATGAAATCTCCCCTCAGGTTAAAGGTGGGCAAGAGCGATGGCATTACAGCCAGAGCACACCCTTCAGGCCACACAAGCTGGAGTTTGGGAACTCTGCCCAAGCTATGCCAGTCAATATGCTCAAGAAATAAATTCTGAGCAGTTCCCCAAGTGGTAGGAAGCTATTGGGTCCTTACAAACATGTTATATTTCCAACTGTTGTCTGAGTCATTCCCAGTGACGATATCGGCTCATTTTTCACGTGTTCCTAATGATTTCAAGTGCTCTATTTGACCCTGAGTTTCATGGGAAGGAAGCTCAGTGCTTGTTTGAATGTCTTCTTACAAGTATTTCCTCTTCTACAGTTTTACTGGCAGCTCAACAAATAGTTTCCCTAGTGCCAAATAAGTTCCAGCTACACAACAATTTTTCCACATGCTTTCAGATGCTATAAAACAGCTTTATCTCCATTCTGTGTCTTGGGGTTGAGTTATTTTTTAGTATCTCTCCTCCTATTAATAAAGAGCAATGGAGTGATAAATGTGTATTTTACACAATACACATCACTATATATGTATATTGCTGCTTCCAACGGTGCAGCCACCTCCTGCTGCGTGCAGGCTCTGTACAGTCTCCTCCTGTAAACACGCAAACCTACAGAAAGCATAAGCCCAGGGAGCCTTGAGTCAGCACCATTGGCCAGGTGATGGGGCAGGCTGTCTGCAGGGACAGACCAGAGCCAAATCTAAACAGAAACCTCTTTGCCTTCTTTGAAGACATTATCTCTTACTAATGTTACAGAAGTGTAACATATATTTCCCAGTCATGTGTGCCTATAATTAACAGTATTATAGATGATATTGACATCAGCTGATTATTACATTAATGGTCACACTTTACATGTGTAAACTCGGCCAATGTGTAATTTCCGGTTTCAAGTACCTCACAGGTCTCTACCTTATCAGTTTCTAGCTCGTTTCCGGTGTCCCTAAATGTTTGCTCTATCCACCTTTCCATACCTGCCTGCACAAGCCTGTCCATGCTAGGGCAGGGTGTCTGATAAAGACTCTGTTTTTTCCTATCTGCACAGACACCTCTCATTGCTTTTGGGTGCAGAGGTGCACAGTAGTAGATTAAGATGAACATTTTCTAAACTGACTAGCAATTCAGAATAATTTATTGATGGGTTATACACCCACAATATCTTCAAAAGATCAAAGACGTGTTCTTTTTAGAGACTGAGAATCTGGAAACTGAAGACCATGGAAATTCAAAGTCCCTGAGATAAACCTTGCCCACCTCTAAAAGTTACTAATTGAAAAACATAATTGCAGTGAATCATGTTTTCATATTACAGTTTCTGAGTGTGTCTGCCCAGGTATACTTCTTTTGCTCCTCCAAAATATAGTCTCTGATAAAGAGGGATGGCTTTGACAAGGAACATCAGTCATTTTCAGAAATCTGATGAGGCAACTGTGTGTTTAAACAGTTTTGCATGAAGCCAACAAACACTGAGCTTGGAGAAGAATATCCTTGTCTGCATGTGTGTTTTGTAGCATCAGTAATATGTATCTTGGGAGCATTTAATCTATAGTATCAACACTATTTATGGGGTCTGGAGTTTTACATAGCTAAAATAATTACTGTGATAAATGCCAGCAATATTTTAAAATTAACATTGAAGTTTTCTTCGATTTAGAAGCAGAAGACACTTAATTGGCAAAGATGGAATTGCCGTAAATTCCCTTGCTATTTAGGGTCTGATTCTGCATAGCCGATGCACAGAAGGTCTGTATTTTCATCCTGAAGTCAGCTATCTTTCTTGACTTCTTGAGTGCTGGTGTGGCCACGAGACCAGGCCTGGTGACTGTTTTCCCTGTTCACCTCCTGAGTGATTTCAGCTTCATCCTTTCTTCCTGGTGCAGGAGTCAACAAGTCTTCTGATCCTCAGAGCATAACCTACATTTTAGCTGCCAAATGGACAGATAAGTCCAACTCCATCTATTCTTCCTCCACTGTGGTAACATCACACAACCAATATCAGCTTGAGAAACCACTTCCAAAGCTCATGAGTATAGACCTAACTCTTGTCAAAAAGATTTCTTACCACCTGGAGGTCACCAAAGGATTGAGACAAGTCATGGGCTGACCTCTAAGGCAGCTTGGAATCTATCACCACCATCAATAAAAGCGCATAACTGAACTAAGACGTCCAAAGGAGCAGGTTCAGCCTCTCCCATGGACTGCTTTGGTGTTACAATAGCTCATTTGCAGCCCAGGGGAGTTCTGCCTGAGAAGGGATTACAGGATCACAGTCTAACTTTTGTGTGGTACCCTAGCAGATAGAAACACTATCCAAGATGATAATACTTTCTCTGAACTAGTAAAGGATTATCCCAACTGCTGTGCTATCAGAAAGTTATCTAAGAAGCAAAACATTCTCCAAGATCTTTGGATCACATAGTTGAGCCAGCCTAATGGCCACTGCTGGTAAGAGAGGGCAGTCCTTCTCCCTCCTGTCTCCCTGTTTTCTTTTTCCCCTGCTCCCAGCTGTGTGTTTCTGCTTGTCTCTTTGTGACTGGGAGGGGGGCGGTTCCTGGTCCTTGCTGAACTGATTGAACTCATTAACCTGGCAGAAAACTAACCCAGCAAAAAAGTTGAGTCAGCTCATGCAAGGGTCAGGACAGAGCTGCTGCTAGAGTGCAGGTGAGGGTGAGGAGGAAAGGAAGGGAGAGAACGAAGGGACAGCTCTTTTTTTCGGTGAAAATCAATCATTGGGTCAGCTTGACTGTGTTGTGTGATCATGCCCTCCATTGGTGACGGGAAATTTCTGTTTCAGAGGATGACCAAGGGATGTAAAGTCTCTTCCACCTTCATCCTTTCAAATCTACTGCAAATTCAAATGAGCTAAGAAATTTTTCTGGGCAGTAAGATAATTTTTGGCACTACTCCATTTCAGTAGTTGTCTCTGCAGAAGATACAGGTATTCATGCTGGAAAGGCAGGACCGAGAACTCTCCACCGCTCTTCCTTCATCTCTTTCCACAAACAGCTACAGTTGTTTAAGCTCAGAAAAAAAACAATGGTTTCTTTCCTTTGCCAAACACCTGATCCTGTCTGTAGTACAGCCCTGCCCCATCCTTCACGATCACAGCCTGTACGCACCAACTATTCCTTGCAATCAGTGGAGTATTACTAATATATAAACTGCATTATAAAGTTAATGCTAAATTATATACAGGGAGATTTTCCCCTTCCCCCTCTTTACCACCAGTGAGTAAAAGGAGCCCATCTTTCATAGGCATGTCAAAGAGCTATAGTTCATGCCTGGGAGAAAATTACGGGACAGTTTTTATAGCAATTCAGGGAAGGGATTCCCACTACGCAAATAAAATACAGAGCATCCATGCAACACTTCATGACAGTCTTGCTCAGTATTTCGTAGTGAGGTTGGGTGGTGGGTGCCCGTGGGAAGTCCTTCAGCTCCTGCAGAGCCACCAACAGGCTGCAGGTCTCCTGTGTCCTCCTACATGGGTTTCTTCAGCGCATGGGGGAAGGCAGGCTGTAAACAGCAGGAGAAGGAGATGGCACCTGTCCTGTCCATCCCTTGTTGTGTTCACTGCCTTTCTCTCTGTGGTACATTGCCTGAGTTCAACCAAGGTTTCTAGACATTGAGTTATATAGGTTATGGCCTGTGCTTTCTATTCAGCCACTGTACTCTGCCTCTGAGCCCTGCTCACAGCCCCTGGTATTGTTACTAAAAATCTTTCCATGCTATTTCAAAATCAGCAAAGTTTCAGGCATTGAACAGTCAGCAGATACCTGATCTAATCATATATTCAGCTACAAGGTCTTCATTTAACCTGAACACAAACTGCAGGGCCTTTCCCTTTTTTTTCTCAGGAATTACTCCTGTTTTGCATTCCAGAACACTTGTCACCCTGGTGAATATTAATTAAAAGTTGTAATTAATTAAAATGTCAATTAATTCCTTTATTTTATTCTTCAGGGTAATTGTGTATTCTGTGCAAGAGAGAGCCACAAGTGAGCTTACCAGAATGAAATAAAACAAATCTCGGTGTAAGTACTGCATTGTGGATCCTGAAAGAAGTGATTGCCTGGGCAGCATTTGGCCAAGGCAGAGAGAGGGTTAGGGAGCGCATCCGTGAAGGCAGACAGACCAGCACATTGCGGCAGTTTGGGGACCACCTATGGCCAATTTATGAATTCCAGCTGTGATTTTATGAGCGCTCCGTGCATTTAGGAGTTGTGATTGTCATTTGTCCTAGGCTCGCAGCTTATGTTAAAGGGAGATGAGATTGTGCCTCAATGACCATCTCTGAAACAGGAGGTTGTCAGGACCATAAACAGTGAGCAGCTGTGCTTTGGCAGAACAACATCTGGTTATGGCCTCAGCAAAACTATTATTTTAAACCTAAATTCTACCAAGGTAGAAACCAAGCAGGAAACCACAAGTTTGGTCACAATGATCACAAGGAAAGAAGAGGATGGAAGCTGAAACTAGATTTTTTTTTTTTTTTCCCCACTGGAGCTGAAAGCTTTTTGAATAATTGCAAATGTGAATGTAGGATAAAACTGCAAGAGTCAGCAGAAGTACAGTAGTTACCATGACGGGCATGTGCAAAGGATTTCATTTTGGGATACCAACAGTTTGCTCTATGATATAGACTTATCGCAGCTGCTACTGAAACAGAAAAGGTGTGTTGGTATATTTTCATATGGAAAGTGAAAAGAAGTGAAATTTCTATCCAGAGTGTCACCATGGGAATCATTATTTTTTTGTACATAAAGTGAGAATTCTTATTAATACCTTCCAAAGACACTGCAGCTAACCTTTAACATGCTTTGGAAGGAGAACATTAATCACAGCATTAGCCATGGGAATTTAATTATATAAGGATGAAAATTCCCATACGTGTAAAATCAACATATTGGTATGTTGTTTACCTGGAATTGTTGATCTTCTACTGTGTTATTGCTTCATTTCCTTGCAAAGTTTCTCAGAAACCATAGTTATTGTGTCTTGCTTCTTCCTCTTCCTCTCCAGGGGCAGTTCTTTCCAGATCAAGGCAAACAATGAGTTTGCACAGCATCCTCACCAGACGTTATGAAATACTGCTTTGTAGACCTTTCCTGTCAGCTCACACAGATGATTCTATTGAAACCTGGGTTGCTTTTAAAAATTGCATTTGCCTTTAATAATAACTGAGTACAAAATGCGGTGCAATATAAATACAGCCTTTCCTTCTCTGTTCTGTGTTTTTCTACAGTATTTTTCTAAACTCAGTTACATCATCACTACAGGCAGGATTTTTCTTACCAAAAGAAGTCAGCAATATGACTTCTATATCTAAGCAAGTCACCTTGACTCTGTCTACAGGCACAGAAGCACTTCCAAGGCATCATTCATCTCATTCTAAAATAGATGAGATGAACCATGGCCTTAAATACCTTCTTTCCATTCACTGTAGCAGGGGCCTTGCATGACCAGCTCTGAGGTAGACATAGACGTTACAAGCCAGGTGGCAGGCAGCTTTTTCCGTAAGTCTTTATTGGACAGAGAAAATCCAGGAAACCAGCCTCAGTTTTGCTTCTAATTTTGTATCTGTAATCTCAGTTCTGCAATGGTTGGGTTTCCCATAGTACAGGACATTAAATTGGGTAAAAATACATAACTATTTTTTCTTTCTGCTAATTTGGGATTTTATTCAAAAATTGAAGAGATAAAAAATAAGCTGAGATTTCTAAGGAGGTTTGCCAGACTGTTCAAACTCTATGACACTTTGAAATTCAGACTGTCCAATAACGTGGCTACAGATAAGCACGCAGAAATGATGTATTGGATTTGTCCATGTACGAATAGCACTCATCTAACAGGGAGACAATGGGACATCATGACATAGCCCCAGAGATCACCAGAAAGAGTTCAGCCAGCAAGTTTCTCTTAGCAAGACTGTCTCTGCATGTTTCCAGCTCACGAAGAGGGAAGACACTGTTCCACATGAGGACTTCAGACCTTTTAAGCTTTAAAGCCTGAGTCGGGAGATCTGCTCAAAGCAGCACTGCTGCTGAGAAAGACATGTATGAAACTGGACTACATTAGATGCTTCTTCTGAGTTTGAGTTTGAGTGGCTGAGCACTAGAACATGCTGTCTCCAAAGCTCCAGCTGGGATGTCAAAGGACAGCACGAGTCTGGATTTCATTAGCAGCTAGCCCTGTGGATTGGCTGGTGGATCCTTTCACACATAACCAAGGACATCTCACATACAAAGGAGATGGCATTTGCAAGGTATGCCACAGTTTACACCCATCTCTCTCAGGCTGGATCAGGCCCTCCAGGTAGCTGGAGACTGCCACAGTGCAGCTCAGGCAGTGTGTTGCTTTTGCTGTCACCTCCAAACAGTCCCCTGTCCCCACAGGTTTCTTCCCTGCTCTTTTGAGACAATCCACCCTGAAAATGCCCATGGAGTGGCGGGAAAGCAAAGCACGAAATGATTGTCTTGACAGGACTCTATAAATAAGGTCAATTGACTGGAAAAGTGAGCACCTGCCTAAGGCTCCTTGCTCTGGAAGGACCCGGACTACTTTGCTGCACATTCTTATAATGGTATTTGTCCAAGCTTCCTTTTGTGATAGCAAAAATGACTGTCTAATTGGGGAGGGCAGAGCAGCAGATTAGCACACAGCACACTGAATAACATCCCAACATCTGTTGTCACAGATTTGCTGACAGCTGTTTCTGCAGAGTAGCTGGAAAATCTGATAATCCTAAACATGAAATTTCTTGTTATCTGTGCAAAGGCAAGTGCCAGTCTCTAATATGACCCTAAAGAACGATCCGCAGCTTTGAGTAAATGCTGCCAGCTACACCTGGACATCTCCTTCAGCACCTGCTCTGAGAACACACAGCTGGACACATCTGCACCGGGGCTGCCTCCCACAAGGTGATACAAGGGGAAGCACGTTTGGTCCCCAAGAGGTGCTTTTCATCCTCCATGGTTTAATTCTATTTGCGGCTTCAGAGAGGGTTCAAGTTGAACACTGGAGTGTTCTGCCGGAGTGAACCCAGGAAGGATTCATGACTGGTGTGAAGACTCCATAAAAGCTCTAAAGACTGTGGAAAAAGTATAAAAACTTTCCCTTCACTGGGTCCTAGTTAACCTGGATGGAAAATGAACCACTGCTCTCCTGTGCTCTCTGTTTAATGAACCAGTGTCGACCTGGCCCGTAAGGAACAATGGTGTTTAGCACAACCCTACAGCTGGGTTTATTTTGCAATGAAGACCCACTATTGCAGGCACTCAGATGATGCATGTGAGCAGGGATGGAAACCAGGCGCAGGGCTGCATGAAGGAGACTGAATTCTGCTACCCCCAGTTTAAGTTCAGCAGAGATACGCTGATGGAGTTTGCCAGGGCACAAGTGCTGTCAAACACTCGCTTTCTAATGAACCCAGCCCTATGCTGAGACCTGGGTAAAACATTTGGTGGCTATAACTTATTTTAACTTCAGTAGTTAAGAATGAGAGCAGGCCAAAACTGTGAAGCTTTTCACTTAATTACCTTTTAAAACCTCCTCTCACTGTAAATGACACACAAACACGGATAATAGCAAGAGTCAATCCTAATAACAATTGTGCGTTTTTGCAAATCGCAGTTATCTGCATGGCAGCCCACAATCAGTGGTAACGCCAGAAACGTGTGAAATCCTGAGTACACGCATTACTTAAGAGGCCCATTAAGCACAATTCTCATTCTTGGTTTCACAGGTTAGCGAGTAGCTGCTATGCCCAGATGCTGTTTCATGGCCAGATAACACTGAGTGAGAAACAGAAGTTCCTGCTGTGATGGGTGAACTGGGGCCTGTCTGACAATTGGGATCATGCGTAACCCTTCAAAATATAAAAATGCTAAAGGAAAAGATTTAATCTCTGCAAAAAGCAGCATTAAAAATTACGAAGCACTATTGTAGCAGGTCAGATGAGCGGACAACAAAAACATTTCTATTCTTGGTGTTTTGCCAAGTAAGGGCACAGTTCTGTGGTAATCCCTGTTCCCACACTGCTTTAGACTCTGGATTTGCTGCTGGTGAGTCATGGGGATATTGCTCCAAATGCAACTTTAGCAAACAGATTGATGCTTCGGTCACTTCTAAGTTTGGTTTTAAAGACACGATTTGCAAGTTACAGACGCAATCTATGCTTCTTCATGACACATCTTTTGGATGGAGACTGCCAGTGCCCCGACAACTGGTGGTTTTATTTCCCCAAATATCTTAGCTCCAGTCAACAAGGCAAACTTGGCCCTGCCTGCCTGCATTGTCAATGAAAACATTTAAAATACATCAAATTGATGCAAAAGAGACACCGAACCTCATATTTAGTTGATCGAGTGTAAAAAAAACCCAGATGCCAATATCAGAAGCCCAAATGCTGATTTTAGACATTAAATGCATGTGGCTGATGTCTTAAAGCCTGCATTTCAAAGCCAAAAAAATGCAAGTGACTTAAAACATTACTTGTTTCAGGTGCCTGGGTGTCCATATTATCTTTGCATCCATAGCTACATTCCTCACTCCCTCCTTTTGCCAGTTCTCCAGCATTTGGGGGTGGGGTAGGATGTAGAGCGAAGCAACTCACATAAGAGTCTCCTTCAAAAAGCAGGGAACTAAAAAATAGAAGGGAATTGAGCATCAGTATTGATGTGAAATGATTTCTGTCCCCAAGCACACCTGAATATCTCCCATTCATGTTCATACTATAGCAATGGCAGCACAGAAGTTGCGCAACCCACAAGTTGTACATGGATGCTACAGGAGAAGGTCCTTACTGCGAGGTGGTGCAGACTTCTTCCTATGGCCTTACAGGGACAGTGACGACATGTGCTACAAGTGACTCGGGGAATCAGTCCCATACAGTGTCCCATGGTCACCAGCACCACAGAGCTCAGCTGCAAAGATCTCATCACACAGCTGGTTTTGACAAGACAACAGCCCTGAAGGCACTGGAGTGGTGATACCCACACAGAAAGAGAGTTTGCATGTAGTCTCTGCTCTTTCCCAGGTCTACCTCACTGTAAACTGGGCAAATATCCCACTGCAGTGTGGAACTGGGGCGTACATTTGAGTTTTTCACAGTGACAAATAAATCTGTTGGAAGTGTTATGCAAACATAAGGACATATTCCCCATACAATGAAGATCTGATCTTGGAAGCAGAGGAATCCAGTGGAAGTCATCGTTACCGTCACATACCTCAGACCGTAATTAGTCCCTACACACAGGTTAATGTCTGGACCTTTCAGCCCCGATAGAGACTTTTTTTAATTTCAGCAAAACATATTTTATTTCATTAGTTTATTACAGTAATTATTTTTGTTATTTCACAATTTTAGTACTTTGTAATTAAGCCAGGAGCTGTGACAGAGTGTGAGTTACAGTGCAGTGAGTCACGCTTGTGTGGTGTTAACCAGGAGCCTGAAGGCCGTGTGCCATCGAACACGCAAGGTATGAATTTACTGGGCTATAAATGATACCCTTGTGCACCTTATTGAGAAGACAAACCAGCTCACAAAGCAGACGATTTCAGGACTCAGGATAAAAACCTGGGCTGATCCCTGGGCTGAACTCAGGCGCAGCGCAGGAACAAAGTCAGAATATATTAAAAGGATGCTACTACTTCCCTGCTACTCCAGAAACACTACCACAAACTCCTGTTTCCACCTTAATTTCAGTGGCATACACAAGATACTCTGTGGGTGTAAAGTAATGAAGTTTCAAGACACCAGGTCTCAGTTATTGAGCTCTGTGGCTTTCTATCAGCAGAAACCAAGAGTGGCTCTGGGCCATCCAGTTGGGAGGAATACAGTGACAACCTCTCCAGTGAAGTTAGCCTGATTTCCTGATCGCAATCTCACAGAGCTGCGAGAAGCCAAAGGAAATAAACTTGTGAGGCACATGGATGCTTAAATCCCGTTTTAAGCGTGATTAAGGTTTAAGTGCCTGAGCCTTGCTGGCTTCATTGGCTTTCACAGACAGTTTGGGCTGAGGATCCTGACAGAGTGACCATCACTTTATATGTTCCTCATTGCTCACATAAGATAAAATGAACCAGTTTATAACTCTTTCAGGGGTACTTGTGCTAGTGTGTTTTACTTTGCATTTGCCACAGTTAAGAGCACACACACATACGCTCAGGGAGACCCTGGCTTCCCATGGCCCCAGAAAATCCTTTCCACCAACAGCCCCTGGGTGTCCAAACCAGGGAATGGAAATGAGGAAATGAGTGGAAATGAGGTTTAGCTGCCTGGCTGCAGCAAATCATTATATTGTTCCAAATAAAAAGAGAAATAATGTTAATAAAGAGGATAGGGTGGGGAGTTGCCATCTTGGAGTTTTGGCCACCTGCGTAACTACAAATCCATATTTCAGAGCTCTGTGATGATCTGCTAATTTTGCCACAATGCACAGTGTGAGAGCAGCGTCTCCATAAGCCACACAGACAGCTCAAGGTTCTCCAGGATCTCGTTTAGACAAATAACCATGCCCATGTGCAGAGCTTGCAGGATCTTCCTCTCCATCTCTAGGCTATTTCAGCCTTCGTGCCTTAAAAAAAAAAGCCCACAAACAAAACCCAGGACAAAAACCTCACAACAAAGCCAAGTCTTGTCCCTTCACTGTGTCTCAGTAGGAGGCTGTCAAAACTTCTTCTTACCACAGAGCTGTCTTTGTGGCTTTGGGAAACAAACACATCATTTATGTTCTTATGAAGTATTCCTGTTTTATATATGATGCATTCAGACCAATCAATCTTCTATCTTGGTGGCCTGTTTAGAGACTTAGGGAGCTGGCATTGATTAAATGCCTATAATAGAGAGCATTAATTTACCCGTCAGTGGAAAAATCACCATTGTAAATTGTCCCAGTAGGTTTGTATATCACCAAACGATACGCAGCATGTTCTGGATGTATGTACTGAACTGCACTTGTACATAAAGCACATTCAATTAGCAGCACCAGGATTGCTGCGGCTAGCCATAAGCAAGAGGTCTGGGTTTGATTCTGCTGCCCTCTTTAGGATTTGTGCCTGGGGCTCCCAGGTCTAACAAGAAATGAAGTGCAAGATCACTCAGGGTTTCAAGTTCCACAAGGAGCCAACAGCATCCCATGGCACTGGGTAAAAATTGGCATATTCTTTCTTTTTGCTCATCATGCTGCACTGTTTGTAAACTAGTTAAGATTATATTTTTTTTGCCATAAAGGGGCAAAAAAATCTGTGTTTGTGGAAGTACTGGAGGTTCCTTCATCTGTTGAGTTCATGGTCCCAACTGAAATATCACATATTATTCACATATTATGCCCTTGGAGCACAAGGAAGAAGATCACAGTGCCCTTAGAGGAGGCAGGAACTACTTTCTCTTGAGCAGTGGAGCAACATTAGATTTGCGTTGCCCTAATAAAAAATGTTCAGACACAGACCATAGCGAGATATCTCAAGAGGAGATAGCCAGCTCCTTATTGTGGCTGTAGAGGGCATAAGGGTGAAAGACGAATGAGCTGAGTGAGGAATAACTGGTTTTGGCAGAAGGAAATTCAAGAAAATCCCCTATATAGGCAACCTGGGTCACTTAGGACAGAGATGCTCAGGAGCAAGTGTTGGGGGAAAGGCAGGGAGAATGGGTGAACCACAGCAGCAAGGACGAGGTGAGGAACAAAGGAAAAACTCACGTCTGCTTAAAACTCTCACCCTGAGGCTTTGTCCAGCCATTACTCCACTTCATGCCAGGTTCATGTGCCCTGCGGTAGTTGTGGTACCCTCCAGCTGCTGCAAGTCTGCCTCCCTCCTCCCCAGCCACGACACAGATGGAGCAGCCCCTGGGTTGCAAACCTCCATCTCTCAAATCAGTAAATATCTAGCAAAAGCGAGGTCAAATTCATAGTTCCTTTATTTTTTCCAAACATTCCACTGAAGGAAAGGAGATTCTTCCTGTGAGCAAAATGGTCTGTTCCTGCCTCAGTATTTCCTTTACAAAGGCAACGACTTCAGATCCATCCGTGTTTCTCTTCCCAGCCTGACAGCACAAGTGTGGTTTCCCCAAGCCTGCCAGCTTAACTGCATGACCACTTTCAACCCTCGGGCATGCAGGAGCTGTGAGAGCTCAAGGTTTGAGCATTGCAGAAGTAAAGTTGCTTCACCCAGACCTCCCAAGGACTCCCTTACTCAAACCTCTGGGTGCAGGAGTCAAGATGTGATCTTTCTAGCTGTCAGCCCTGAAAAATTAATCAAAGAGATGAAAATCCCTTCTGCCATTCATCACCACTGATAAAGGTCCTGCCACCAGAACTGAGCTCCCAATTTTGCTGCTGATGCACAAGGCGGGAGGTGACCCGGTTCACTCTTGCAGAGCCACCATGGCTCTGCCACGCAGGTGCTACAAAAACCTTGTACACATCAGAGACCTGCACAGGCAAGGCTTCAAGTTACATATGTCTGGTAGGATTGCCTGAGTTATGCAGAAGGCAGCATCCTTTCAGAGATTAAGGTCAAGGTTTTGAAAAACAATGCATGATTTCAAGCAGGTCTCTTTCCATGGGATCAGTTGAGCTATTTTTAAAGGCTCATATTTTCACAAAGGACTAAAGGGTATTTGGTACCTTCTGTAAAACAGATCTTTTCAAGGGCAGAGTAAACCTTTGGGTACAAACACTACTAAGCTCCACCATACTAAGCAGGCAGGTGTAAGCCCAGCTCAGGGCTGGAAGCTGTTGAGCATCATTAGATGCTGGGAAGCAAAGTGGATGGTTCAGTCATAGTCCAGCACTGATGTGTCTGTAACAGCTTCCAGGCTGGGGCTGGTCTCATCCCACCAGCTCTGACCTCTCATCTGTCTGGGTCCAGCTGGGAAGAAGCTGAATATTCACAACTCAAGGCGTTCAGCGCCAGCTGTCGGGTTTCCACAAACCCAGCCCAAAATTTGAGCACACTAACACTAGCTGCCAGCATCTGCTTCACACTGGCTGCAGCCCTTGCACAAAGGGTTAATTTTATTTGCAGAACTCTGCGCTATACACAAGTAAATCCCAGTGCATTTTTACCACCATGATTTATAAGCCAGGTTTAGAAAACTCTGGTCTCAGAAGTCTGTTGTCAGAGTTAATGGAGCAAGAATATAAACTGCAGCATCTTAGGGCTACAGTCACCTCTCGATAGCATCCTCCTGACAGTTTGTCCAGGCTGCAGTCACATCTCCAGCTGCAGTGTGGAAATGCCTTTCCTTATGACCTGCAGGGCCAAGATGGGGCAGAGATTTCTTCTTGAACTCTCCACCAAAAGGCTGAGTGTTGCAGCAGTCTGAGGTCAGCATGACTTCCCCCCTTTCCTATCACCCTGCAGACGTGGAACAAACAGTCTGTAAACTGCCCAAAGCTAGCCAAAATGAAGGAATGGAGGTGATGGGCACAGAGAGGGAAAGGAGTGTGGTGTTCTGCATGGCCATGTCTTGCTTGCACCCATGAAGAGCACCAGCCCTCCCAGAGCAAGGATTCCACAGAACAACACCAAATGCAACACTACTAGATGAAGACACTCATGTCGTATCTGTGTACTTGAGTGGCTCAAACTACCTCATAGAAACCCACTTAGACAAGATTGTTTCATCAGCTGACAAATTCCCTGAGCTACTAAAGGATCCTTTGCTTGCTTGATAAAAGGTTCCATAGTAAGGGGAAAAAAAAAAAAAAAAGAAGAAGAAGAAAAAAGAAAAAAAACCTCTCTATCAGAAGGAAAGGCAGGGAAGAACTGAAAAAAAATTGTATTAGCCCCAAACTTTGGTCTTTAGCCCCAAGAAGCACAGACAAGAGATAAACAGCAGGACAAAATGAAACAGCACTATCAAAAAGTCAACCAAGTACCAAGAATGAAAAATGTGTAAAAACCAAAATCCTGGCGAATAATTAAGTCATTAATATGTCACTTTCTGAATTATCTGGGAGGGAGAAGAATGACAAATATACCAACTTGCACACTGTGGTCCGTGTTGGGAAGCAGGGGCAGGGTCTCCAGCATCATGTGCTTGCGCTCTCCCTTCCGTGTCAAGATCAAGAAGCTGACCACGTCCTGGGCTTTAAAATCAGTTCAGTCCCCAGCCAGCAGCAGTAATAAAATGAGTACATAATGCCACCTTCTGGCTATAGTCGAGGACGCAATAAAAACGCTGGCAGAAAGATAGTGTTCTGTCCCTCCTGCACTCGGGTGGATGATATATATCACTTGCTTGTGGAAGTCAAATTTCTTTTGCTGACTTAATCCCAGAGCCAAAATTAATCAGACATCCTAGCTAACAGGATCAGGAAATGCCATAAATTATGCTGCCTGCAACCTAACAACAGCATTAACAGCACGAAGAAGGTGGAGGCTTTTTTTGATTAATCACTGTTTAAGTTGCCTAAAGGACCTATGAAACCTCCTGCTGGCTGACACAATGAACAACATTTTATATTAACCGATATAAGGAAATGTCTTTAAAAGTGATGGATTATGCAGATGCGAGATGGGGACTGTGTGATGTGGTTACCTAAGAGCTCCAAGCTGCGTGACGGCCCCTCTGCCGCTCCCAGCCCACAGCTGCCCTCCCCACCATCTCCAGCCTGCCCCAGAAAGGACGTTTGTCCCCCCAGCAGCTGAGCACCCTCAGGAAAAGCCACACAACACAATGGGTCAGACTGAGTTGGCTTCAGGCAGAGCTAGAAAGTTTATGCAAATAAAACAATTGGCAAATTTTGCCTTTTTTTGTTGTTGTTGTTTTGGGGTTTTTTTGTACATGAACCAGCAAGCTCAGTACCCAGGGGAAGGATATGAAATGGACTTTTCATCTACCAGGTTTCTGTGGCACCCTGCAGAACAGCGTTCCTCTTTTTTGTGGATGGAGATATTGAGAGGTCCCCACAGCTTCCCTTAGCCCCAGTCAGTGCCGCTGTGCTGGAGTCACATCCTGCACTGGGGCATACAGAGTGGACAGGCTGAATGCAGGGTCGTAACAATCCAGCCCCAAGCACATGAGCAACCCCTTCTGGAGCTATAAATACAGCATCCCTCATCAAACCTGTTCTTTTCTCTGTTTTGCAGGAGCATCTATACAGGAGAAACCCTGGCTCCTGCTGCAGGGGGTGTGTTGAGGTTCCCATTTTCTTTGGTCAGGATATTTCAGAGCAGCTCGCACCAGCCTCGCTCCTCTCCCACTGAAGTGAGCAGCCTCCCATCCACTGCTCCTACTGTTTGTTCTCCTGAGAAGTCTCAGTACTTAGAAAACACACTTTTATTTTCACTCTCTTGCTTAAAGAGATCCACTTCTTGGCGTGATGGCTTTTCAGAGCATCCTCCACTGTGCTGCATCATACACCATCATTTTAAATCTACATGAAATGGGCAACTAGCCCTTCTCAAGTGGAAGAAGCTGCATTTTACACTCCTTTTCCTCTGGTACTATCAAACATAACATATGTAAAGGAGCTGAGAATAAAGTCCCAGAGTCAAGATGAACTGTTATTGTTGCCAAAACCCCACTCTCAGATGAGATCATGGCTGCACAGATCCTTTAAGGTTCTGCATAATTTTAGGTGCACACTGATCAATACAGCCAAGCAGTTTTCTCATTGCTTTTCACCAGTGAGCATTTCTACATAGGCTGAAAATTTCTACTGACACAATCTTTTGATGGTTATTTATCCAAAGTGGCAGAGCGAGAGTTTCACAGCAGAGGCAGAAATCACCAGTGGACTTGAACTCTGCAACACATTTCAGAAGGACTTCTTCCTGTTAGATCTCATGATCCTGGGATGAAGTACGTACCTCAGTCTCCCTCCTAACCTCCCAAGCTCATGTAAATCTCCCCATCCCCACTGGACACAAGGCATGGCTAGTAAGTTGTTCTTGCTCACTGATGTAATTCCCTTTCCACATAGTCAGGGGCTCCTGAAAGACATATTCCCCCACTTGTCACTTTTCTGGTAGGGTGTCCTGACCCTTATTTACACCTTGATGCCAGGCTTCCCGCTTGGCCGCACTGCCATGTCCACAGCTCTGTCTGACAGGCAGGCCCTCACCCAGCCCCTGCTTTCCCCCTTGGCTCTTCCAGCCACCCCATTTCCTGCACCGAATTCCCACCCGTCCCACTGTTGGGACCATCTTCAAATGCCTGTGCTGTTTTTTTGCTTACCAGAGAGAGGAGGATATAATCACCCATCACTCCCATGCTGTCTGGGGGCTTGGCGAAGGTACAAGCTTAGGCACGCCTAGAGCAACCAGACCTTCCTCCTGCAGCTTAAGGCAATGGCTCTGGGGACAGCCAGAAGAATCAAGACAAATCATCAGCAGGAATGACTTTAATCCTGTGAAAAAAATGAAGTGGCAAGAAACTATGTCACTTGAAGCAATGAAGCGGTAAGAAACTATGTCACTTGAAGCCTGTCTGAGAACATCCCCGCAGGAATTTCACTGGCCTGAAATGCTGTGCACCTCTTTCAGACCTGATTCATCTTCACTTCCCTGAGTGCTGACAGACCCTGGAGGCTGCATCCTCCACGGAGAAGCGCCTGCTTCCCTTCGAGGCTTGGGATACCCCAAGCCCTCCAAGGAGGCAAAGAAAGTAAATAAATCAGTGATACAACAACTCACACCTTGCATTAGCATCGCTAGGGAAAAGGAAATGCCTTCCGTTTAAACGGCTGACCTTTCTCTTCTGGAGCCTTCACTACTAAAACACGCATTTCACCCTGCGCCTATTCACCAGCTTCAAGTGAGCCTTTCCAGACCTCTTGGCCAAGGACTGTGTGGAGCTCAGCTGCTCCCACCACGGGAGCTGCTTTTAATTTCAGTAACACATCGGCGTGAAGGCGGGAGGCTGTGCCACAGCTCCTCTCCTGCAACTTCGGAGTCATTTGGGCTTGCCTTGCCCCCGGGGAGGATGAGGGTGCGCATGTCGGATGCCCTCCTCACTGGCTCTGCCAATTAAACTAGACAGGCCAGTGCTTTTGCCTTTACTAATTGATGCAGCAAGCACATAATTAAAGGACTCCCCATCGCTTTGCAATCTTATCGGGCTATTTGGCCAGGTGGAGCCCTATCATGCACCTTCCTCTCAGCCTGCTACCTGCTTTTCCAGCTGCCAGTCATTAAACGTCACCCCTCTACCAGGCTGTGGGATGATGAATGCTCTCCGGACTGCTCTGCATATCAACCATGCAGGAGGTCAGATGCCCCCTCCGCTGCCGTCTCCCGGTTTGTCTGATCTGGCAGATGGATCCCTTGGTGTCTTTGTCTGCTCTGACCTACTTCTCCCTTTCATCGTCTGCTGGCTGAATCTCTGGGGTGTCTGACTCACCACAGATGTGGGGATGCTGTGCCTGCCCACACACAGCTCTTCTCTCCTGGTGGCACATTAACCCTTCATTTTAGGTATGGGGGTGGCCTGCACTGATTTCCCCAGCCAAGCTGTGATCTCTTCCTCACCAAAGCCAAAAAATACCAAAACCACCTGCCCTCAGACCAGCTCCAGCATGCTGGCAATGGCTCTCCCATGTTTCTCTGAGGGATGGGAGTCTCAGGGCAAACAGGACCAGTTGTCTGGGAAGACTGCTGGCTGAGGAGTCCCTGGAGTACTGGCACGGACATCCATCCATCCATCCATCCATCCATCCATTCATCCATCCATCCATCCCCTCTCTGGTTGACGGAGGGCTGAATTTAGTTGGAGACATTTCTCATATCCTGCAAGACTGTTTGGTGTTGTGGAAGGTGACGATGAGGTGCAGGGTACACTGAAGGCAGCTACGATGGCAGATGCAGGCTGGTGCAAGAGGCTCTGACCACAAGGACACCAGGCAGCGCAGAGCAGAGGCTCCCAGGCTGAGCCTGGGGCATTGCAGAGGAGCTGGGCTGGCATTGCTGGAAGGAGCCTGGGCCAAGCCACCAGCCCTGCTGTATGACTGTGAAAGACCGAGTTGCACACATGGCTGGGGCTTTGCTGAGGTCTGCCAGAAGGGTCACGAGTATCCATCCTGGTGTGACACCTGCAAGAACCCACTCATCCCCTCTGCGCACAGCCAGCAGACAGAGGCGGCGGCAAGCAAACAGTTCCTATCAACTTCTTGCGGCAGCTGCGCCTTGACCAAGGATCAAGCATGCAAAGCATGCGCTGAACTCACCAATTGCTTTTAAACTGCCCCTAGCTGGAAGGGGAAGCGTTGGAGGAAAGGGATAATTTTTTACTGTGTTATTGGCTGTGTTTGATTCGTGCCGCAGTTATTTTGGGGAAACTATAGAACTGAGGAGCTGTGTAAGTAACGGCTGCTGTGCCTCAGCTGCAGCAAATGCACATCCTCTGCCCCAGGCAAGTGTACTCTGTCTAGACATGGCTTCAGAGGAAACTCTGCTATGCGGCCACCGAGCTGGGTGTGTTGCAGGAAGGAGAATCCATGGAAATCCTTTTTTCCTTGCAGCCTCCCCCCGTACCAGGGGCTATTCCCAGCAGCAGATTTGAGCCTGGATTCTCTGTACAGATGGCAGGGGGAAGGGGGAAGAAGGAGATCTCCCTCCAAAGCACTCATATTAAAAGGTGAGAGATGGCTCTGAAATGCTACGTGATGATATGTCCTAATGCAGAGAGAATCCGTGGAGAAGGTTTTACCAGGAGTCTCTGAGTCTTTGCACCGGTACCATTAAGGGCTGGATGCTGACAGATATGTATTAGCTGAGCTGCAGGCACCAAGCCAAGTCTCCAAAGGTTTCAGCCTGAGTCCAGGCTTAATTTCTTCTTGCTGAGAAGTGTCTGTGTTGAGTCTTAGCATAGACGCGTTTAACAGGAGAACAACCAGGCACTCCAAGACTTAATGCAGGCGTACGCGCACAGAGAAAGCAAGTGAGAAGAATTTTGATTAATTGCTGTGTATAAATTTGCTGCTGCAGTGGATGGTAGATTTGCCTCAAGCTTTTCAGAGAGACAACGTGAAAATGTTTTACACAGCTGACTGGCTTCGCAGTCAAGCCCGTTTGCTGTTGGTTAACTCTCAGCCCCGTGTTAGTGAGCGAACAGGACAAGCAAAAACATCTTTTCACTTCCTAAGGCAGCAAAGCTCACTGATCTAGCACAAAAATAAGTGAACTATAACATTAGCTCGTTTAGATAGTCTCGGAGAACATACACTCCCCCTTTAAAAGCCTGGCTATTGCAGAAATCCTCATTTCATGCTTTTTTTTTTTCAAGGGACGTTCTCATAATTTATAACCAAACAACCTAATCAGAGATAGTGTCGGCTCTGGAGAAGCAAATGCAGGGCTGCAGAAACCCAGAGCCGAGCACGGGCAGGTACTCTGAAAGCAAACACTTTCATCTTGTCAGGAGTGGTTTGTTTGCGTCTTATCCAGAACTGCGAGGAACCATAACCACAAATACTTCACACGGTACTTTGAATTTAATAGCTCACATGGGCTACTGTCTGAATTACTGCCTTTTATTTTATGACTAAATTAATATTATATACACAGGAGCACATTTAAAATACCCAACAGGGTAAAAGAAATGATTGCTGTGTTGAAAAATATAAATTTTTATGCACAGAAGTTATTAGTAAAGCCACATTCCCCAGTCCATTAATGTGCACACATTTAAATTTTCCTTTTTTTTTTTCCTTTTGACCTTTATTTTCAGATACTACAGCATGTTATCTTAAAGCTTTAATAAAACAGTAATTCACTCATGCTTTTTATGGCCTACTAATTTGTCTGTTGTGCCATATATTGGGTTTCATAACTTTTACATGCAAATCAATAAAAACTCCTTTGATATTTCATTTAAATCATTGAATAATTAACACAACCCAGCCCCCAAGTCAGCTAAACTGTGAAATGGAGAGCTAGCACTCACTAAACTTCAAGTAAAAGAGACTAAAATTTAAGACTTGGAGAAATCCATTTTATTTTTTAAAAGACAAAAAGGTTGTGCATATGAAAAGGGGAAAAAAGGGAGAAAAATCTCATGCCGGGTAAAAAATAGCACTGGATGTGTACAGTAGTTGCAAATGGAAAAAAAGGGAAATGAAAGCAGACAAAAATATTGATATAAACCTCTTTGAATATGTTATCTGGGTTCTAAGAAATGAAAAATGCAGTACGACGCACATGGTTCAGGATTTCTCAGCTCCATCCCTCGCACCAGGGTTGTACCGGGGCTTTGCAAGGGCTTTGCAGTGCCCGCTGAGCTTACAGCAGCGGCACGCACCCAAGCTCAAGGGATGATGCTCTTCCGTGGCTTTAACTCTCTTGCCGACATAAGCAAAGCCATGGGACTGTTCCTGACTCCTGCAGGCATTGCGGTGCTCCTGGCTTCCTTTATAGACTGGTTTCTCACCGAAAAAAAGGCTGCAATCCTACCACTGCCTATAGGTCTTCTTCTGGTAACCTCCAAACCCAGGGGCTCAGTCTACATTTCATAGAGTGGTAAGATCTCAAAAATATGCAAGTTCCTGTAAGTGTCATGCAAAATAAGAGGTCAAGCAAAGGCAGGAGGGGCGATGTGTCCTAAATGCAAAGGCTGAAGTCTGAGCCCATGGAGAAGCCGAATAGTCCATGTGAGAGAGGGACTCTGGTTTAGGCATGACTTGGTGCTGGGCTCATATAAGGTATCGAGTGCACCAGCTGTCAGCCTTGTTCCACAGATCTGTAATAAAAAACTCCATCTTCTGGTTAGTAACATCCCACTGGTTCTGAAGATAACCTTGGGAACATGAAGCCTGTGCAAAGGAGTCCTTGCGGCATGCCGGAGTTTGCAAGTAGCCTGAATCCCAGACATCAGGAAGGGGCCCTTTGGTATCCTCCTTGCTCAGACGTTGTGCTGCCTGCACTGCTATACAATAAAAAGCCAGCTCAGCAGTTATGGGAAAGGATTTAGGTGTGCAGTATGTATTTTATTAAAGAGAGAGAAGATCTGATGGATGCTAACCCGTAGCCACTTGGGAATCTCTATCTGAGTGAGGGACAAAACCTTGTCTGCACCGATCAAAGCAGCTAAAAGATGTTCCCGTCGTCTGCTCCCTGGACTGCGGGCATCAGCCAGAGCCAACTGCTCCTTGTGTACGCAGGAAAGGAGACAGCAGAAGCTGGAAGTGCAGAAGCTTGTTGGGAGTCACACAGCAGAGAGCCTTAATCTCACCACCTGAGGGATGGAGGGCTTGGTTCTCCGAACACCAGCTCCCAGCTGGCCTGGCTGCACAGGCGTCACTTTGGGAATTAGTGTCCCATTGCACTAGAGTACATTCACTTTATTGCACATTTAAAGGTCCTTGCCTCTTAGCCTGGTGCGGGGCTGTGCCAGTCCAAAACCTTCTGGGGAGTCCAAAAACCCAACTCAAGATCACTGCACAGTCATTAAAACACAAAAAACTTTTGAATTTCGCACACCAGCATTGGTATTGTCTCCTGATTTTTGCCTGCTGTAGATGCAGAGGGAAGAATTAACTGAAAAGAAATTAAGGACAGATTTTAACTTTACTTTTGCTTGATTAATGAGTATTTGTTTAATTAAGATCTGTGACATCACATTAAAATGAGAGCACCGTACTGAAATAGAGATTTGGATCAATGAAGGGTGCATGGCAATACCGTAGCGTTTTCTGTTTGTTCATGTCAGCCACTGACAGAGAAAGCCATTCTCCAAAAGAGCAGTGCCTTACTCAGGGGATGCTGATTTAATGCTCTGTCCATCCAGAGTTTTGCCCATGATATCAGGAGGAGAGCTAGAGCAAGCCCCATGCTGGCCTGCCATTTCATCACCTAATAGTGAGGCCAAGGACAAGGAAAAAAAAAAAATCTCATCTAAACAGGCTGGTCCCCACATTACCGAGTGCTCACGTTGCCTGTGGAGAGCTGGGACACAGTGCTAATCGTTAAGCAGATGCATTCAAGGTTGAGGGTGCACTGTAAAAGCTGCCTGGTTTTACATGAGCATTAGAAGAGTGCTTGACTACTTTCATTGCTATCTTGGAATAATTTAATGTTAATTCTTTAAATGTCAATTATTCAGATGTTTCTATGCTGCACTTCAAACTTCCGAGTTATTTCTTTTAAATTGTTGCATATGCCATTTAACAAGGTTCTGTGCTAAAGGTCTTATTTTTTTAAATATTGATTTCCTTTTATATCTTTGCAGTACAGAATGAGCCAGGGCTCCCGCTCGGAGTCCTATCACTGGTTTGTCTTTATTACTTCTGGTACATTTTCAATGTTTTACATTTAAATTTGTGCACTTCATTTTATTGTGCCTGTAACCATCTTAATTTATTTTCTGTCTCTGTTTCTTCCTTCTAGTTAAAACAGCCACGCTCAAAGGCCGTCCTGCTATTGAATCAAAGAGTGCACATCATCCAGGGGAGTCCATTGGGGAGATATCTGGGGCTGTTGCACAGAAGCCTAAGTCATGTACTTGTCTTTTCAGACCTTACAGATTACTAATCTCTGAATTTTGGGTGAAGCCTGGCTCATTTTAATCAACTCATGTCTTTGTATGCTCCATCAATCGCAAAATGGGTAAGAAAATTGCTTATTAAATTCTTTAACTAGTAGTGTCCCTGTAATTAAATGAGGCCCAAGATAAGAGCACTGCAATAAATGTTTTATCTGCTCCTCATCCTTATTAAAGCTCTGAGCCTTCAAAAGCTTACACAGACATCCCGGTGAGCACTGGGACTCATCTCATTGACTTCCAAGACTGTAGTTACAACAGACCATGGGGTTAGGGGATCGTAGTGGGAGTGTACCAGGAAGCAGACTCTGACTCTTTCCCCTCCTTTAAAAACTCATAGATACCTATAAACCACATTCTACCCAAAGGTGCGCTCAGTCCTTAGAGCATCTTAGGTCTATTTACCCCTTAGATGTGTAGCTACACCACTTGGCAATTTCACCTCACGATATTCCACCCGAACTCGAGTGCTGCTGAAGCTACAACTCAGCAAAATTACCCCTTTCCCAGCTGTACCACCAGCCGTGTCCTATGGTCACAGATCCCTGATGGTGAGGGCTGCTTCGCCTGCTTCCCTCTCCTGAGCCCAAGGAAACCGCAGCCCAGGAGCCCTGAGTCATGGCAAGGCTCCAGCAAGAGCCGCTTGGGAACCAGGAGAGAAGCAGCCAGCCTGGATGACAAGGGGACAATGCCTGGTTTAACCATGGCATTGGGAAACCCTCGCAAATGCCCCAGAGCAGTGAGATGACCCGCAGTGAGAACGGCAGCAACCGGAGCAGCCGGCAAAGCGGTGCGAGACGCCGCAGGGAAGACTCGGCGCTGAGCCACGGCTCCACGGGGACTCACCAGATTTTCACCCTCACTTTCTTTGCGGAGGAGGAAAGTTCGCCTCTGTAAACCTCCTTCCTAGGTGGGTTTAACAGCATGCACCAAAAAGTGATAAACAGGGACTTTATGGACTTACGGACCTAAGACGTTGATATAAAAGGACTCACGGTAGCCTGCAAAGACGGCAATTGCAGGTGAGCCTTCAGGCTGCCAAAAGGCACGTTAATGCAAAACTGCCACCACGGGCCAGATAATCAGCTGGCTGTGCTGAAGCCATCCTCCTCCTCCTCCTCCTCTTTGTATTGGAAATCAGTCAAAAATGTAGCAGCGATGCACAACTGGGAGTACAGCAGTGCCCTGGTTTTGCCGAGGGCTCTTTTTAAATTTGTTATCACCTCCTCATGGGAGGGGGGAAAAAAAAAAAAAAAAAAAAAAAAATTAATTCATCCTCTCTTTGAGCAATTGCAATCAAAGCAAAAAGCAAGATTAACCCAGGTTGTCTGCTGCTCTAAAATTGTATTCTTGTCACTGCTTGACCAAAGCCCCAAACAAACCCAATTTTCCAAACAAATAATGATGGCTTTAATACATACATTTATAAAATGCAAGGGTTTTGCTTTGCTATTAAAGTTTAATTAGTAATTAATATTTATGCAGCCATTGGCTGAAATTCTACAAGTTACATAAATAAATATTAACTTGTGGATGATTTAAAAAAAAATCTTTGCATCTGAAATTTATTTGTGTGACTCTCTATTACTTATTCATTAATTCATGTATAATTCCAACTCCTCTTCATTCCAGATGGAGTGGGAGGGAAGGGGGGAACTCCCTTGGGACTGGTGTGCATGGTTTTAATTCTCAATTTAGTCTCTATCACTACAAATTAAACGTTTAAAAATTCTAAACACAATGTTTAGCAATGCTGACATGTTCAAATCCACCAGTCTGCGAGAACTGGCGTTTCTTTCGGTATATAATGGTACAAGTTGGAGAGCAACACACAGCACCTGAGCAGAAAAGCCACCTTTGATATCCTGCTTTTGGCCAGCAAAGGAGTCCCTGCATCCGAACTCCCACCAAGGTCAGCGGGTGCTTCTCCTGCTCCGATGTACAGGTTGGAGGAAAAATCAGGGACTGAGCCTGCAGCAAGCCTCTGAATTATGAGCAATGAAAATGTTAAAGGAACACCTTTAAGGATGTTATTTGGCTATTAATTTTTGGCATGCCATCAAAAATTCCCAGGGCTTCTTGTAGCAGAAACACCTGGCTGGGAAATTGAGGCTGGCGAGAGCACGGCATCGCCTTGGCCACGCAGATGGTCTGGCTGCGCACGCCATCCCCGCTGCCACACGTGAGCTGCCAGCCCAGCCTGGGCCACCGTGCGCAGGGAAGGGTTGCTGCTGGTTGAGGGGCCCTGGGAACCACCTCTCCATCACCCTACCGTCTCTGGCTAGACACTTTTTGGCAAACAACGCTTGGTACGTTTTGCCTTACTCCCTGCAACTGGGATGGCTGCGGGGAAGTGCGTGCACAGGTCCCTTGAACACTGGAGAGACAGAGAGGACCGACAGCTAAAAAGCACCATTATAAACCAGCTCCAGTCTCCCTAGCTCATTATTTAAAAGCAGGGGGCTGGGTCTGGTTTCTTCCTCCCCCCTTGCACGGGCCATTACCAAAGCCCAAGTCACACGTGATTCCTCTCCCCTGGGATCCCCGTAATGCTCTGATGTGTGATAGCTCTCAGGAGCCCCCGATTCCCACAGGGCAAATATCAACTGAAAGGGAACAACAAATAGTACATGGTTAATTACTGCAGAGACTAATTAAACAGTTAGAGAACAATCCTTGGGAACAAATAGCGGTGCAAGGGATGTACAGGTGCCCCAGTGACACTGCAGGGATCATCTCACAGCTCCAGGACCACGTGAGGAGCAGAGGAGAAGGGGAGCAGTGCTATGGCTCGTACATCTGGACGGCAGGGATGTCTGCTTTGCAGCGATGCAGCACAAAAAGCCTTGGACAACAGGTCTGGGGTCAGGTACCTGAAAGACCATGAGTCTGTTTGCACGTATGTGTGCATTGTCTGCCTCCTGGTTGGATTTGGGGTCAAAGGACTGCTGCAGGGCTGCAATGTGAGGAAGCCTTTAGGGTCCGAGATGCACCAAAGTCAGGCAGGAAGGAGAAACCCTCTGGGTACTGAAAGCTAGCAGATTTGGCTTCCCTTAGCATGGGTATCTGGCCATGGACCATGACCGTTAAGGCAGCCCTTTGCAGCCAGAGAAGGGGGGTGAATATATCTCAGCCCTTTCAAGATCACAGGAAGCAAAGAGGCTACATACATCCTAAATTTCTCCAGCTGTCCCACTCCAAGGACTGGCCCCTTTAAGCATCTCCCTGCTGTTATTTCTGAGCTAAATTTCTGAGCTAAATGCAGTAATTTCTGAGTAGAGCTACCTTATGAACACAGGTTTGTGCAACCGTAAGATCCCAATAATTGGGGGCTATAAATTGTTAAGAAACAGAAATTCCTCCAGTTTAAACTATGCTGTGTAAGCTGCCTAATCCCACAGCACCACAGGGTAGGACATTAGACAGGAGAGATGGGGGGCATTAAGAGATGGTATTGGCAAGCTTTCAGGGTGGATTTTGCATGTCTTCTGAAGTGGATATTAAAACCCACAGTCAGCCATTCAAAAAGCCTGCAGAGATCAAAATCCCAGCAGCTAAAATGATGCCTCACCTGTATCTCTGCTCCTAAGGGAATGGAAATAAAATGAGGTGCTGGCTTACACACACAGCAATCCCCAGGGCACCGACAGCCCTCGCTTCTTTCTTAACCTGGGAGAGGAGTCCCTAGAAATATCAGCAAACTATCCACATTTTCTTATTATCACTTGCCTTTTGTCTCTGTAGTTGAAGAGGATTGATGTCTCCTGCCTTGGGAGGCTCACCAGAGTAAAGTTAGCGTTACAGCGTATGAGGAGCACAGAACTGTTTATTTTAAGCACGAGGCTGCTGCCTGGCACAGCCAGATCCTCTCTCTGTGCTGCTGTATTCAGGAGCTGTGTGGATCCTGACACAGCTCTATTTTCTGATTTTTCCATCCCATTTCATCAAGGCAGTGATGGCTGGAAACACTTGTTAGCAGCACAATTTCTGCCTCATACTACCTGAATTCTGCTGATAAGATTAAGCTATAGTCCAAGACCTTATTGGTTTATATTTCACAGCTACCAGGCATCTCCTAGAAAGCAGCACTGATGCTATATGGATGCTCTCTATTACAACTGGGTTGTCAATAAAAATGCAAAAGTACCTTAAAACAATGCAATTCAAGGAGATGCCAAAGAAATTCCATCTAGGTCTGCAGAAGAGTTTATATATTACGGAGAAGGAGATGGCAAAGCTGTAGCGTTATTGAGCCATTTAAAGTAATATCCCCCATTACTGCAAAGAGCACACATTCTTCTGGGATTTCAGGTGGGCTGACGACACTTCTAACTTCACTTCACACGAGCAGTGTGCTCCAAAGACAATGGATGTGAATGCACCAGCACGCACCCGCTAGCTGGAGTTTTGGAGGGACTACAAAACTCTTTCTAAGGGATGGGAGAGCATGCAGCAAGCACCAAGGCACCTCATCCCTTCTTGAGCTCAAAGGCATCCCTACAAGGCTGTGCTTTCTCAGTTTTGCTGACTGTGCTGTGGTCCTTAATCAGCAGCTACGGGGTTCTTGCTCCTACTTATTTTTTATTTTTTTATTTGTGTGGGGGGGTGCTGCCTCCTGGAAACAGCAGGCTGGAAATCTGCGCTGCCTCAGAATTTGGTTCCCACTGGGCTGGGAATTTCAATACTGTACATAACATTGTAAACATTATATTTCCCTGCCTGATAAATTTCCAGGTAGATGATGCTTGGCACTAGAGACAACTTGAAGGCAGTTCATGTCTGAAAAATTAGGTACATCTTTACACACTTCATCCAGCTGATGGTTTGTGGGTCAGGTTTGACCTGGCAGATTATTTCTCTGGCTCATCACCAGTGCTTGATAGAAGACAGAAATAACTATTAGGGCAACATGTGCTTCCCTAACAAGCAAATACTTCAATGCTTGAGTTTAGTGCCGGGGACCACCTCCATCTCGGGCTGGCCAGTGGAGATAGGGAACGGAGCAGGTGCCCGTGTAGAGCCAGCACCTAGAAGAGGACTCACACAACCTGAGACGAGTCCCAGAACTGTGATATGCTGTTGGGAGCCTTGAGTACCCCAGGAAGGACTGAAAACCACCCTGATCGAGTCATGAAAGCCCCAGCGGGACACTAAACCTGCCCTGCCCTATGCCCTGGGCCATCCCAGCCTCAGTTTCCCCAAAGGCGAGCCGGGCACCCCCGCACCATTGCCATGCCCAGCCCTAACCGTTTGCCCCGGAGCAAGAGCCGAGGGGCTGCCCCGGGCCCCCGCAGGTCCCGCAGCCGCCGGCAGCGCAGCGCAGCGCACGGAGCGCCGGCCCCGCCGTGCCGGCCCGTCGCCGGGCTTCCGTCTCCCTCTGCCGTCACAAGCCGGCTACTACGGCAAGCGGCGTTGGGGCCAGGCGACGGGAGGTTTTCGGCACAGGCAGCCTCAGGCACCTGAAGGGACGGGGAAAGCCGCATCCTCACCGGGAAGGGCTTTCCAAGCGCCTTTCCGAGGGCTGGAAAGTAAGGGGGATAAAAGCCCTATACATTAGATTATTTGCCAGAAAGCACTCGAGAGGATGAGGAGGAGAAAAATAGGGGTCAGTGTCTGGTCCAGCACATGGACCTGCGATGTCCCCGTCCCACCCAGGTTGCTGGGTGGCTGCATGACCCACTCACGCGTGCCCACGGTGTTGTGCCCGCTCGGTCTCAGCCCGGAGAAGCAGAACTCATCTGCAAGGACACGCACCCAGGCCTGTCCTGCACCACTGCCAGCACTCCCCACCACGACTGCCCCAAGGCTGGACCTCGGCGCCCTGGCAGAAGATGGCACTGGCTGGTCGTGTGTTCCCTTCCTGAGCAGCAGCAGCTCCCAGCTCCTGCAGAGCTAGTTCAGTCTGGGACAGCCCAGGCGCTCCCCTGGGAGAATACAACCCCTCTCTTTGCTATTGAGGTGGAAGCCAGACACACTTGCTCACCACTTAAAAGTAAATCCAGCTCATTTCCATTTATTCTATAAACTGCAAACAAAAGTGGAATGACAACTGATCAGTTTAATACTCTCACCTTAGAAAAGGACATCCTCACCTGAAAAATAGTAGAGAGAAAAAATTGCTGCATACACACAACTTGCAGAGTTGTAGAGATTTTACTTCAGAGCGGCAGCTCTGGGCAAGGTCACTTGGTGAAATGCGAATAAAACTTCCCATGTCACTTAGAAAGCACAGGGATGTCTCTCAAGAACTGCTTCACAAAGCTTTTCCCTGCAGGGTGTGCAGCTCCTCTGGAATGACGTAGCAGCCCGCTACTGGGGCAAAGCCTGCAGAGCTGTGTGACTTCTGTATGGCAGTAATTACAAAGACTTCAGAAATGGAACCAAATCTAAAAAAAAAAAAAAAATCTATTTAAGACACTTTTTTGATCCTCCTGAGTCTGAGAGTGCCCTTCTGCTTTTGCTGTGTCCATGCCCTCAGCATTCCTGGAGGCGAAGGCAGCGCTGTTATCTCTGCACGCACCACAGGGAACCGGGGGACAGAGGATGTAAGGAGAGGCTTGTCAGAAGCAACTGGCAATTCTAAGTCCCGCATTTGGGATACACTACTTGAGAGAGCCCTACTGCAGAGGTGAGGCTGGCAGCTTTGGCTTGAATCCAGTTTAGTTGCCCCAGGTCAAACAAACATGAAGGTGCTTAAAAAAAGAATAAAAAATCAGCAGTCACTGTTGAAATGTCAACCCAAATGACTTGCCTCGGGTTATACAGGGGAGACTGGGATGGGGCCAAGTAAATGAACTGCCTCCTGATTGCTGAGCAGCATCTGAAAAGCCCAAGTCTCCATCATTTGAGACACTGGACGTCCCACAGGATGTGGTCTGCAGCACCTGGCACACACAGCTCAGCTCCTGAGTCTGGCACCTGCGCGGCTTCCTAACGGAGCACATTAGTGCAAGGGGTGATGGGGTTAATTAATATCAGGGTGGCAACAGGCAAAATTGCCTATTAAAGACAGGGCTCCACCAAGAGCAGAGAGAGATACCGTGAACTTGAAAGCTCCTATCGTCTTCCTTCTCTTTGTACACCCTTAACAAACGTTAGCATCCAGGTTTCAGCAGCATGCTGCACATCACTGAGGCTTACCTGTTGTTACAATATCTCTGCTGTGTCATCCAGAGTTGACCTTGGGAAAGAGATCTAATATATATTCATAACTCCATTTAATTTCATCATTAGCTCTTCTGTATACCTAATTTATCACCATAACTATGTCAAAGTGGGAAGCCCACAATTTCCTTGCTAATATGACGTTGATGTAGTAAGAAGACATCAGCAGAGCAGTTACTAATCTGCTGTTCTGCCTTCCCAACTCCCCCACCGGGGGACAGCTGCAGAGGAGGCAGGTTTTCTTTCTCAGCTTTGCCAGTCTATTAAGCTGTTAAACTGAATTAAGTTGTTGCTCCACCAATTACTGTTTATACCTTAAATGTATTAATAAGGCTGGGCCTGAAGAGGAATACTTCATAAAAGTATATTAAAAAATTAGAAAGGTGTTGAGAGAGCATTAGCATCATAAATCACAATTTGGACGTGACGCCATGTCAGCAAGGAACTGATGTATAAAACCCCAGTTGATTCCAAGAGCATGTGGATCAGCGGTTAGCTTCAGCCCTGCTGAAGGAAACACGTTGATAGAAGAATAAAGCTTATCTTTTGGATATCTTAAAATACACCACAAAGCCACAAAATCCCCACGTAAACAGACAGAGGAATCCTGGTCTGGAGAGCAGAGTGACAAGACTAAGGGCACTCAGCAAGGTGGTAGCAGAGCTGAGCCCAAGTCCCGTCACACTATTCTGCCCACGACATAACGCAGCGTATTGGTCTGGCTGCCATGGAGTTAATTCTCCCCCCAGCAGCCCTCACAGTGCTGTGCTGGGTATCGGTAGCCACCGAGGTGTTGATAGCACACCGGTGTTTTGGCTGCCACCGAGCAGTGCCAGCACACATCAAGGCTGTCTGTCCAACATTTCTTCCACTCTCCCCTCAGCGGCAGGCTGGGGGTGGGCAAGATCTTGGGAGGGGGCACAGCCAGGACAGCTGACCCAAACTGACCAAAGGGATGTTCCATACCATATGATGTCTGCTCAGCAATAAGAAACTGAGAGATAGGGGGAGGAACAGGGTGGGGGCATTCGGGTTTTTTTTACATTTGTCTTCCGGAGTAAGGAGTATGCATACTGAAGCCCTGCTTCCCAGGAAGTGGCCGGACATCATCTGCTGATGGGAAGTAGAGAATAATCGTTTGCTTTTTGCTTTGCTTCCATGCACAACCTTTTGCTTTAGCTACATTAAACTGCCTTTATCTTGACCCACGAGCCTGTGGTAGTGATAGAGCGGCTTGGTGGACACCCGGCATCCAGCCAAGGTTAAACCACTACACACAGCCTTCCATCACCTCCAAGAGTGATTGCTGGCATTTGGGTCTCGTTCACCCATAACTCTGATCTGTACATCTCAGGATCACTGCAGCCACCATCGTGTTCACAGTCACTTCCCAGCACTGCAACACCTGATCCCACCAGCATCCTGGTGCTCTGAAGAGCTTCATGCCCCTATCCAGCCAGCCCTGTTCCCTCCTGAGGCCGGTGACCAAAGCCTCTGCTTGGAGTCACGTCTAGGAGAAGGGGGGGCAGCTGCCAGCTGTGTGTGGCTACGTGCAGAGGGACACAGTGCAGCTCCTCTGCTGCACGCACACAACCAGCACCTGCACAAGAGCACCATGAAGACATGCTCCTGGGACCTCCTGAGTAAGGCAGGGGCACAAGTCACAGCCAGGACAAATTCAGTCACTGGTTTCAGAGAGACTTAGAGGGTCTGTGGGCTCACAGCAGAGGGCAAATAGCCTGTCCTTCACAGGCAGCAAAAACAATACTGAGATGCCAGGACAGTGCTCAGAAATGCTCAGAAAAACTCCACTTGCCACCCAAGAGCTGGAGATGTGAACAGATATAATTAAGAAGAGCCCCTCCAAAGGCAGCCTGAGTGAAGCAGACCTGGAAAAGTCCAGAAACACATGGAAAAACAGCACCAGAAGCTATTTACAAGGAAACGCAGAGGAGGACAAAGGACAAAGCAGAGGAGGAAAATCTGGTGCGTAAATGCACTGTAAGTGCTTTACTTCTGAGTGGTGAAGGGCAGGGTATATCAGCAAATGCCACACAAGGTCATCAACAGCAATTACTGCAAGAGAAATCATTATGTTAAAGCTTCAGGAGAGAGGAAGAAAAAAGTATAAGTGATTTGAAGTGATGCAGATTAAGAAGAAAGCAGAAGATAAACCGGGAAAGAGACCAATGGTGAGCAGGTTGAGTTCCCAGGCATTACTCAGTATCACACAGAAAAGAAACCAAAACTGCAATTAAACACAGCAAAATTAAAGCTTGGCAGGATCCAAACACCCCTGAGGAGAGTCTAAATTACACACAAGATGCTCAGACACTCAAGTACCTTCTTTGGCAGCATGTGAGACAACTGGATCTATCACCATGGGTGAGAGGAGCCTGGAGAGGTGTCACAACACGCTCTATAGCTGCCCGAGAGACAGCTGCCACACGGCACTGAGCAGAAGCTGAATGACCAACTCCCGGATTTGGGCCATGACAAGCCTGAGAAGGGAGGAAGAAGCAATAGAGCTGCCATTTGTAATGGATACAGCAGCTTCAATAAATCTGTGTAATTTTGTAACCCAAGTGAGGCCAAACCTGGGATGAAATATTCATACTGTAAAAACATGAGCAGAATAAAAACATGCAACTGAAGCAGACTACATTCCCAATCTCCTCACATACAAGCTGCTAAAAAACTCTGCTAAAAGACTCCACTCTTCAAGCACATGAACAGGCAGCAGGTACCTCCCTGACTACACAGTGTGCGAAGAGAAAATATAATGAGAGCAACACAACGAATGGAAAAAGGTAGCTCAATGCAGAGTCTCCAGCCACGGCAGAGTTATCAAGGCAGCAAAGAAGCTGTGCGTTTGAATAGATCCAAGCAAGCTAAATAGTGCACTGAACATACCTCCATCCAAGTGCCTACCACCAAAGAAACCTTACCTGACTTGGCAAAAGGAGAAGAAGATATCCCCAGCGTTGGATGCCAAGGCTGGAGATTGGCATGAGCTACTAGGCAGGGAAAGCAGCCTCCTCGCCTTGTTTTGAGCTCCAGGATCAAAGTACAGATGGCTGAGATTGTCATTTGGGATCAAAAGTAAAGATGCTGCCAGCAAGACACACTAACAAGACTCTCAGGGATCCATGTCACTGCTGATGACATTTAGGGGTAGAGATGAGCAGACAACTTGCTGGAAGCTGTGACAGTTAAAGGGTACAACTGGCTTTGTCAGCCAAAATAACAGGGAAGCAATTGGACCCATTCAATAATACCAAGCTGAAACTGTACGTTACTGCACTGTTCACTTGGTGATCTTCCAAAGGCAGCCTGGGACAAGTTCAACCCAGGGCAAAACTACTCAGGGAGCAATCAGCTGCTAAAGGTCATTGACTAACCATTGCCAGATGCCCCAAAACACCCCCAGCACTTGCTGCTGAAGGGGGCACATGGAGCAGTGACTTGTTCGGATCAGCCACGCGAGTTGTCCCTGCTGGAGCCAAGTCTTACTGATCTCACAAGTGTGCCTTTGCCACACTCCTCAGCTCACCAGGAGCATTGCACCAGACCGGTCTTTAGGCAGCACTCAGCCCTCTCGTCCCCATAACGGGGAGCTGGCAGCCCCGGCAGAGGCAGACTGGTTTCATCACTAGCCATTCTTGCCGCACCATGGACCGGCCTTGCCACCGCCTAAGAAAAGGGTTCGCTCCCTGCTCAGCTGACCCTCTGCCAGGGCCAGCGATGCTCAGGAGCAGGGATGCTCAGGACCTTATCAGCACCCAAGTGAGTTCTAGTCACTGGAGAGCCAGCCTCAGCAGCATGGTACTAGAGATCTCTATGCGCCACATGGGCAAGGGAGCATCCTCTTGTCAAGGCTGGGCTCGTCACCTGGAAGAGGTGGTTTTGGCAGCAGTGAAGAGCTGAAGATTAACCCCTGCTCAGGGCCACTCTCCATGGAGGCACAGGGAATTTTTGCCACGGACATCCCCTGCAGGCAGAATTACATCTTTGAAGATGGAAAGCAAAGTCCTCTACAGGGATTTGTTGGTCCCATGTCCAATCTCCTCCCCCAGTCACTTGCTATTGCTTTCTGAGCCTGTAAGTGGAAAAAAAAAAGGTTAAGTGGTAGGAGCCCCAGAGAAGATTTCCAGAGCAGGCTGAGGAAGGGAGAGGCTCCCAGCCCCGCACCGCAGAAGGGACAAGGGGAGACCTGGGGCTGGGGGGTTCCCCCTCAGCATCCCAACAGAAGATGAGGTGCCAGTGAGCGGAGAAATCCCCCGCGCAGCTCCCCGGCTGCTTCCCCTCCTTCCCCACAGAGTGGAGCTGCGCTGCCTGTTTTTAGGCAAGTGTCAGCGAGGCCAGGCCTTGCAGCTCGGGATGCAGCTCCCCAGGCTGCCGGGCTGCATCCCAGCGCTCAGCAGCGTGCATCGGATCTGCACCAAGCAGAGGCATCTGATCTCTCCAGCTAGCCAGAAAGCACAAGTCAGAGTCTGGGCTGGTGTTTCTCCAGCTGCAGGAAGGCAGGCGACAGCCGATGTGGCATAAAGCTTGTCCGTGCGGTGCTGCACCGGCAGAGCCTTCAGCACGCTTGGACGGGCAGAGGGAGTTTATACAACATCAGCGCTTCGTGGCACAGGATTCCGGTATTTTTGTTCTGGTTCTGGCAACCCTAAAGCTGGATTTACTGTATCATCAAATCACAGTATACAAGAGGTCTGAAGAACTGGGAAGTCCCCATGTGCCTGCCAAGAATGTCGGTAGGTTGTCAACCCAGTGACAACGTGACCCGACAATGTCGCTTGCAGCCCAGAAAGCCAAGCGTATCCTGGGCTGCATCAAAAACAGCATANGCAACCTGGTCTAGTGGAGGGTGTCCCTGCCCATGGCAGGGGGGTTGGAACTGGATGACCTTTAAGGTCCCTTCCAACCCAAACTGTTCTGTGATTTTATGGACAAATTACAGCTGGACTCCTGATGAAACAGAAATGCTCCTGAACTGTATCTGCACTGCAAAACTGGTAGCAGGAAATTGCAACTTTGAAAAGTTTTTCCATTAAAACTCCTTATTTAGAACGCTGATCTCATTATTCTAAAATATATCTTGGAGTTTGGGGGAAAAAAAATCACTGAGGGCTGTTTAATGTCAAGGGTTGGATTCTGGTCCAAGATGTGTGTGTATAATTGCACCAGCCTCAGCTGAGCTGCTTCTGCTTCACACCCACGTAATGGAGACAATAATCTCCCCCCCCCATCACAGCTACCATATGCACTCTGTGCTGGTGCTGTAATATGATTGGAAACCCAGACAAGTCTGCTTTCTCGGGATGCTGCAGCTAGCTGAAATCACAGGTGGCCACAGTGATACAACTTCTGAGATGACACTAATATTTTTAGCTGAGCCGAGTGCTCATGAACGAGGCAGAAATGATACATCTGAGAGCTGAAATCCTCCATACATCAGAGCAGGGCAAACACCCACCCACCCGGATCACCTCCCAGCAGTGCTCGGGGTGGAGGAGCTGAGTGACATGGGACCTCCCGGAGCAACGTACCGCTGGCAGCCAGCACCCGCTGGGGTGGGTCCTCCTGGATGGAGCTTTGAACGGGGATATATTCCAGTCACCACTGATGTGACCACTGACAAAAGAGACACAGATTGCGGCAGGTGAAATGCAGGCATTGATCTGCCTGGCTTAGTGCTCTGGAGAGCAGGTTGAATGCAGATAAAATTTCTTTTTCTACTGAAAAAAGCAGCTTTTGTAGAGCAGAAAAAAAAAAAAAAAAAAAAGGAAAACTAAAGGTAGCACTTCAATAAAACCCCATGGACACATTTTATCATTTCATCAACCAAAAAAAACCAGAATTGAATCTTTTTACAGAAGCCAGACATTCAAAAAACACCTATTTTGTGCAAAACCCAGTTTCTCTTTTCAAAATAAAAAATGCTTTGCTGGAAGTTGTCAGGCAGCCCCAGTACCTTGTCCAGGGAAGCAGCAAACAGCAAAATGCAGGAAACACTTGCTTTATTTAAATAATTTCATTTTTTTCCTCTTCCTTTTATATTCTCCAAGGGAGAATGTGCTTGTGATAGATTCCAAAAGCCACAGATGTGCCTTATCTGTGAACTGGAAGTCACCAGGCTTCCTGTCTGTCAGTGTTGTCTCTCTGCACTGTAGCGTCTTCTGGACAGCTGAAGTCTGTGTGTAACAGTAAAACCTTTGGATCTCGTGCACAAGGGGAACCGTGCTGCCTCTGCTCTTGCTAATGCAGCCCAACATGGTTTGGTAGCTTCCTCTCCGTCCTTCTCCCCAAAGTTACTCCTCCTCTGTGGCAACACTACCAGGAAAAATTTATTTCCTTTCAGTAAGTGCCCATATCCTTCTGAGAGCAGGCAGGCCAAAGCACAGAATGACAAAGAATTGCTTTTTGATACCTTGGCATCTAGCAGGTGATAGCAGCAGTAGCTGTGATGAGTTTGCCAGCCTCTGTCCACAACAGTGGAGCGGGAGTCTCTGCCCAATCTCTCTACCTGCCCACAGGCCAGTGAATTAAAAATTTACCAGCAGCAGGTCCTGGCCCAAAGTAGTAGCCCACCCATACCACTGGGCGATAGACACTTGTTCGGGTGCTCACTAAGACTCAAAATGAGCCCAGGTTGTCCTCTCTCAGCACCTTGTTTGCTGTTGGAAACAGCCAGCCTGCTGAGCTGGTGCTCCAACAGCTCTGAGCATCTATAAATCAGGTATGTACCCTGGGAGTCTTGAAAAATGTGCCAGAAGTCAGGTCCTACTTTTTTGTCTCTGCCTATCTGCATTTACACGCCATCAGCCAGGTCTGCTGTACCCTCCCAGATCCTACTGGTGGCAGGGGCTCAGCACCACCCAGCATCACACTCTTTTGGCCTTTTGAATATTTTCTTAAGCTACGAAAATGCTCTTGCCTGGTCTCAGATACACACTGTATGGCATTTGGAGTAAACATCTGCAGTTGCCTTTTTTATTTTTTTTTTTCCTCCTCTCCTTTTCCTGGTAACATTATGTTCTCCTAGGGAGGAAAAACATTAGCTTGGTGCTTAGGATGATTCAATTACTCCGCAGTAGGTCAGAGAAAAAACAAACATTGGATGCTGCTTCTTGCATCCTCCAAGCAAAAGCCTTGCTGGAGCACAGATGAACTGGAATTTCAGACAGCATCTTAGGATCGGTAGTCCTAAACAACTGAAATAGTTTGTACCCTTCTTTAAAATGATTTGTTAAAAAAAAGGGGGGGATAGATTTCCAACCTGTGGCTATGCATTCGTCTTCTCAAAAACATCAGGATTAATTACTTACTATCAGGCCTAAATATTTTTGCCCACTACATGAAGGGAGGTGTGAAATTCAGCTAACACACACAAATCCTGAGTTTCATTAATAACCGTGTCTGCTTTTGGAGAGTCCCATTCTCCTACCAGACGTTTGCATAAAATAGAGACAGATACAGGCATCTCCCACAACCTTCCTTATGAGATTTCTTTCAAAGGAAGACTGTGTGGCGGCATTTGCTGCCTCAGCTTTACACTTTCCCTGGATGTTGGCACACATGAACAGTTGCAAAAGCTGGTGAGAATTTGTGTTCACAGAAACATTCATGCCAGAAGTATTCATGCTGTCATCACACTATAAGAGGAGAAGACAAGGAGGGGGGAGGTCCCAGACAAGGAACAGAAATAATGCCCCGGCAATTAGTCAGACTAAATAAATAATGAAGAAAAAATAATGCACTTCTAAGAAGCATGAAAATATTAACTTGTAGCACGGGCAGGGAACTGAACTGTGAACAAGAATGAGGAACTGATGCAACAAAGGTTTTAAGCTAAATTTTGGTGCCATGCCAATGTCACAGCTCAAGAAAGTCTTCGTTCAGCTATTACCTGACCACAGAAACACCCAAACTTTCTTCTTTGGCACTTCTAAGACACCAACACTCAGCCTCAGTGCCCAGACTTGCCAGGATTGAGCAACCCAGCGTTTCACTCAGCTCTGCGAGAGCAGCCTGAGCAGCAGAGCCGTTGGCTTGTGTGCCCAACCAGGCAGGGCGCCCATCTGCCAAGCCTGTGGGCACAGCAGCCTGAAAGTGGCCACAAAGGAGGTTTTTTTCACAACAGCCTAGCAGTCACAGTGCGCAGCTAAGGAAGAAAAGTGAAGCTCCTCCTCACACCTTATTGCCAGCATGACCTGGCCATCACACTGGTCCAGACCAGCTCCCTACCCTGAAACACTTCTCTGCTGGAGAAGCCAAGAGTTACGTCCACCTGGGAGGACACAGCAAGTGGAGACACAAAAGCAGGACACTTCTCTGCTGCTTCTGGCAGGGCATCCCCCAGCCATGTTCCCCTGACAGTCTCTGTCCCCTTTGTATTAGCTCCTCAGGACGGTGTCAGGACACTGACACAGACAGGCTTGGGTCTTGGTTGAGGCATGAGAAGGTCACAGGGAAGGATGTGGTCACCAAAAAGCCCTTTTGCTCATGTGTGCCTGCAAAATGCACTTTGGGAATAGTCTGAACAACATCACACCTGCCTAAGGTTCCTTCAGAGAAGACGACTTAGTTATTCATCTAAACTTCTGGACTGTTACAGATAACATCACCTCAAAATATCTGTCGCTGCTGTCTGAGCTGTAGCAGTGTGTTCTTCCTATGGTTGAAGGAGTCCAAAGGATTGTCAGTCTGTCACAGCTCCAAGTATAAGATCTTCTGTTTTGGCAGTACCGAGTGTAATAACTTGCTCCTTACCAGCGCTACTGCAAGGGAGGTTTCTGGTTGAGTTTTCTGTTTGCTTTCTCTGTTTTTTAAACTGTACAAATCAGCACGGCTGTGTTAGCTTACTTCCAGGGCAGGAGCAATAGTGCAGTCCCTAAACTGACTTGTATATGTACTTTTGTGATAAATCTGAGGTACCTGGGAGCTCCCAGATTGCAGCCACTTCCCAGTTTGCTATCAGAGCTGGACGTGGACATGTGCCAGCCCTTCCCTCCCTTTACCAACATGCTCTACTTCCACAAGAAAAATATGCCAGTGCGTAGGACAGACCAAGCTGCAAGCGGCTTGAGACCCTGGAGCAATGAAACAGTCAGAGTACATGCAGCTTTAGACACCTCTCAGAGAGTGAGACACAGAATACTGCGTGTGGCAACCTGACTCTTGGGCTATTTTACTTGATGTGCAGGGCCTGAATCAAATCCCGCTCAGGTCAACAGAAATATTTTTTGAGATTTCAGTGGGAACTAAGTCAACCTCAGTAAACTTTGTCAACAATAGAAACACTGACATCATCAGAGAGATGGTATATTTTATGAAGATCCTAATTTCTACTTCCTTAAAGAAGGTGTTTTCTTAGGGACAAACCCATCTTTTCAGACTTCCTTTACTCAAGAATCACAGCAGAGAAGTAATACTTAACATCTAAATTTAAAGAGCTCTGGTGGCTTATTTTCCTGCTGTCACATCTTAAATCAAAGGGCACAAGAACTGAAAGAAAGAGATTGATGAGAACTGCAATAAACCTCCTCCTCTTAAGATACCTGCTGGTTCAATGTGTGCTTAGTAGGATTTGCAGATATAGACTATCTAATCATGTAAGTGGAGCAATGCCTACCTGCAAGAACACCAGACAGAAGAACATTGAGCAACACTGAGGTATGTACTGATCAGCTTGGTAGGACTGGGTCAAGGAAGGTTATGCTTATCCTTGGTTTTCTTCCCTATAACTTTTCAAATGTCTGTTGTTTGGGCTGAAGTTTTATCCACTGTGTACACATTTCAGGCTGAATATCTGGGGAGTTAGTCTGGATTTCAGAAACATGACAGAAAGGAATTTATCTCTTTCCAACAACAAGGCTAAGGTGGAGGAAACATTGCCTTGCTCATGCAAATCCCAGAATTTCCTTTCTCACATGGTTTAGAGACAAGACACGGAACTAAGCACTGAAGTAACCTCTGGGTCATGAACATGGGTTTTCCCAGGCCCGTGAAAACCTGTCCAGATTAGCCGCTTCACAAGTTACCGCTGACTTTCCTGCTGCTTGAAGAGGGACAAAGAGACTGCAGGACAGAGGAAATTTCAGCCTAAATTAAGCTCCCAGGCTCACAAGTTGACCATGGAGCGGCCTAGGTTATTAAAAGAAAATCAGCAAGAAAAGGAGCACTAGCCTGACCTCGCAGTGTAATGCCAGTGAAGTCTTGCCCTGTCTCTCAACGGGTTTCTTGCTTCCCTGGGGAAAGCCTCAAGGTCACTGGCCTTATCCCAGCACCATTCTTTGCTTACCCTTAGAGCTTCTTAAATCCTAACTGAAGCTGCAGACACTGCTGGTTAGATGAAACCTAAGTTCCTGGCAAAAAAAGATGTAAATTGGCAGGAGGCTCTGTGGGCATCTGGAAGAAAGAAAGGAGATTCAAGACCTGGAACTTCTGCAATCGCCACACATTTAGGAGGTATTTCTGTTCAAAGAGGAGACATGGCAGAAAGCTGGGGAATTCTTATTACTGCAGGCGGAGGGGAGAAACTGAATTACTTGCCCAAGCACTCATGGTGAGCTGTCACCCTCACGTAAAGCAGCTCTGGGAGGTTTGGGGTGCCAAAGAAGCAAAGAGGCAGGGAAGTCTACAAAGTGGGGGCCATTGGCAAGAACAGTGAGCTACCAGATTCTTTTCTCCCTTCAGCAAAATACAGTTTATTTACCCAACTAATCCTCATTTCTGAGCAGAAAAATATCTTCCCAAGCAAACTGAAAGCTTAGTTTTCGCAAGCTGGGCACCTGTGCCAATGTTTTATTAGGAATCTAAAAGCTGACCACATGCCTTGCTGCTGCCAACCTTTCTGGTAGGAATGATAAAAAAAAACAAAGAGATATACACATGTAAAAAACTTCCTTACTGAAGTACACAATTTGTTGCACTAAGGGTACATGCACCTAAATGGGGGAGAGCACTGCATTTCTCTGCCTGACTCACCAGCTGTACCCATGGTAAGCAGCATATGCCAAGATGCCAGAAGTTTGGTGGATGAGTGTGAGTAACGGAGGGAGGACTGATCCATCTCAGATGGTGTTACTTCCTCTTTCTAAGTTCACAGGAGTGCAGAGCAGATCTGATTCATACCTATTTCAAGTCACTACCCATTGTCCCCAGCGCTTCCTGTACAGGAAGAGCATTCAATCTGAAGGTATCACTTCTCTAAAAATTATAGAACATAGAACTAGATAACGTGATTCTCAAAAAAAAAAAAAAAAAAAAAAATTTAAAAATCCAAATCCTTGGAGCCAGAACCATGCAATAGGAAGGCAGCATGTTGTCACCACGCTAACTCACAGTGAAGGCTGGCCACCAGACCCACTCACACAGGTCCCAGAGCAGACCTCAGCACAGATCTACAGTCTTCTCCTTCACCCATGTCAAGGGCACTTGCACTGTCAATGCCTAAATATAAAAAAGTCTGAAGCTTGAGCTGCAAGAAGTGAGGACTCTTTGGGAAAACCTGGAATATACTTGTCCTCATATTCTAGGAGGGAAATCTTATTTCCAAAGGCCCATATATTCAGTGCATATTCACTTAGTATTTCTGGGTAAATGCGAAATGACAAATGCAGTACTCAGAGCTCCTGCTCTGATTTTCCGCAAAAGGCACATCCCTTGCATCTGATAGACATTGCCTGTTCCATAAGCCTCCTTTGAATGGTTCGTATGAAGCACTCTCCCCTGAAAGCTTGGTCTTGTGCCAGTGCAAACATTATTCAGTGTAGCATGATTTGAGTCCCTTCAGGGGATTTGTTCTGGTGAAATCCAGCAACAGGATGAAGCGCAGAAAAGGTAGGCACAGACAGCAGTGGTTGGACAAAGGAGTGCAGAGGAGCACCGCTCTGGTCATTATAAGCAGTTTATCTGATTTTGCATGGTTGTGGTGAATTCATTGACACCCTAATGACCTGAGGCAGAAAAAGAGTTACAAACCTTGCTTAAAATGGATTTCAGTCTCAGTTAGGGATGCAGACACTGAGTCCTGCAGACCACTTAAAGGAATGCAACAAGGCTTGTCCAACACTAATAAACCGGCCCCTGCAAGGCAGGGTAGCAAAGGGTAGAGCCTCATAGCTACATGTCCTTGGGTCTCTCTAGTACCCTGGGAAAGGTAGAAGGTTTGGAGACTGGGAACACACTTGGTTCTTTTTTTTTTTTCCTGAAGTGGTTTGAATGCTCAGCCCACTCAACCTGGGAAGCTTAGGGATGCTAATACAGCCCAAAAACATAAGCAAGCCCTTTAGATGTCTGAAACCGGCACTCTTGCCCATTGTAAGAGCAGCCTGAGTAACTAGACCTTCATTTATCACTTTAACAGGGCTGATTTCAATGGAGCTGTGCCAATACCGAGGGGCTCCACCCTTCCACTGAACAAACACATTGAAAGCAAAACCTGAATGAGCCTCTATCTATCTGACAGATCAGGCACTTACTGTTTAATTATACAGATGAGTAACACCAATGAACGGGTGCTTTTTCTTCGTGAGCTTTTTACAGGGGAATGAATGCGAATTAGGCTGTAAAACAAAACAACTGTGGTGTAAATAGTGTAATTGCTGTCTTCTCATCTGTGGCAACCAATGATCTGTAAGCCATTTTACATGGCTGCCCCGAGCCACTTCACCATCTTGCAGTCTGGGGGCAATAAATAACTCCTTTGCAAATGAGAGAGAGAGGATGATGTACTCCAGTGTGGTACCCAGAGAGCTGCGCTACATCAGCGGGGACACTGGCGGTATGGAAAATGACGTGGGCACTCACCTATTGACATAGAGAAGGGATGGACAAGCGAGGCACACTTAGTAAAGGCAGGTCCTCATGTGACAACTCTACTAAGTAAAGTCCATGGAAGGGATTTTCCCAGAGGTCACAATTCGTGCCAAATTGGCATAGTTTAGAAGGCTTAACTGGTTGCCACTTATCTTCAGCAAACCACTCCAACTCACAGGTGTGTCAGCGTGCCATGAGGTGGAAGTTAAGCTGAGGCCAAAGTGTTTTACTGACTCGGGAGCCCCAAGGGGACTTAGATGATTTGCAGGATCTGGATGAATATTTTATAAGCGGGGCTGTTTCTTGGTGACAGAAAAATCAGCTGAAGGTACAATCCTGAAACTCCCGAGAGCCACGTCTCTCTGTGCAGCACACCATGTCCTGGCCCCAGCTTCCTCATGGAGCCCTAGGAGGTAAATGGGGCGATTTAGACAGTGATTTCATGACCCTTTTAGTCCAGCGTTCATCCTGACCACTGCTGCCGTCCTCCTCTCCCTGGGTGCAGGCACTTGGGCAGCTCGCTGGTGAGGGAGGTCGGGGCTCCCATCCCTCTGGGCTCTGCCCCGGTCCCCTCACACACCTGCGCAGCCGCATCGCTACAGGCACTGGGGGAAGATGGTCAAACCAAAACCCAGCCTGCCCTGCAGAGAGCTGCCCTGGCAGGCCAGAGGCAGAGAAAAGGAATGCTTTTTTGGCTGTTGCCCCAGGGTTAAGGACCTCACTCTGTCCTTTCTCAGATAATGCAGAAATGACATAGAGCTGTGGCTGGTTTGTCCCATATTGCTCCAGGGTGACAGTGCAGGCACAGAGCAACATCGAGAGCCCCGAAGGCCCAGGCTTTCCTCTTACCCAGCCGAATGTCTGAGCCTCTCCCTCTCCATGCAGGTTAATTGCCCCATGCAATGTAATTTTGATGAGAAAGCCGATGCATAGCTCTACCCAGACCAAGGAGAAGGGGCTGTCACACTGCCAGCATCACAGCTCAGTCATTGCCGTTCAGTCCTAAGATACCCCGTCCTTCAACCCCATCCTCAGGGAAGGAAGAGCTTTCACCCAACAGTGAGAGACAGGGCTCAAACCCCTTCTCGCCATAAGCACAGCCTCCTCCTGCAGCTCTGGCTCCAGGTCCCCTTCCTAAATGGCAGCTGGAGCTTGTCAGGGTGGCCACAGCCCCCAGCAAGGTCAGCCCTGCATGAGAAATCAAACCACAGTTGCACAAATGAAAAGCAGAACACGCTCCGTCTGTGGTTACTACAGCGCAGATGGGTATGAGAGTGGGGAATGAGCACCTGCACGTCTCTGCCTGGAGGTTTCCAGGCCCTGAGCTGGGTTTACCTGTGCTGGACAAGAGCCGTGAGTGTGCCATGCCAGCCTACACACGCACTGCGGGGACCTCACCCCCAGCTCAGCCCCATACGAACTGGATCTGGCCTCAGGAAAGGTATAACCCTGAAGCGTGAGCACCCCCAAGACAAGCACAGTTTGGTGTGAACCACTCAGCCATGGCCCCTTCCAGCAAAGCACCCAAGCCTGTGCACAAATAGTGTGCTTCAAAGGAAAGTTGTTCTGCCTTTGCCATCACTGGACGCATGAGCGCGCGCGCACACACACACACACAAGGTAGGTGTGAACAGGAGCTACTTGGCTTCACGGCATGAGTCAGTAGCTGAGGCAGGTTACCGATCCTCGGATCTCTCCTTTAACCTCTTTGCTCTGGCACTGCAATGTCCTGCAGGGTTTGACCATACCTGTTTCTTACACACCTGGACACACTCACCGCAGACCAGGTCTCAGCATTTCAGTATCCATTTGCAGCATTACTGGCTTCTGCACCGTGACCACGATGAGACGGAAGGACCCTGGCAGCCAGTCATGCCGCTCTCCCGACAAGCCTGGCACAATCTGTCCTCTCCCAGTTTTAGTGCTGTTCATTTTTCCCCTGCCTGCCTCTCCTGCAGGCACAGTGCTGGGCTCTGCTCCCCAGCCCCTGGGGCTGCCCTGGGGTTCCCCTGGCTCCCCAGCTGCCCGTACTTGTGGGGCTTTGCAGAGCAGCAAGACCTGGAAGCAGCGAGGACACAGCTGCATGCTCAGCTCCCACCCCATGCAAGAGCTGAATCAGCTGGCAGGGCATGTTTTCATCTTGTTTATGGAGGACAGCTGGAAAAGGGGCTTTTTTGCTCTAAATCAGCATGAAATCAAAAAGGGAGTTCACATCCAGTTACAGGCACAATAAGCACATGTGCTTGCATCTCGACTAGAAACAGTGGCCCAGCGCTTCCCAAGCTCACTCTTCCATCCGTGGCAAGAAATTCCCACCTGGCCTGCGGCTAACCAGCACAGCTGGAGTTACAGCTGCTTTCGGATGGGTCCTCACAGGGGAATTTAGCGGAGTCTCTGCTGATTCCACCAAGCCCATATCTGACCTGCACAGTGCAGAGGCTGAAGGTGTTGATTAAACTCTCCCTAACAAGTATTTACTAAACATGAGGAGAAAAAAAAAAAAGAGAGAGAAAAATTGTGCAGGCATCCTCTCAGGCTTCCTGATAACACAACTCATAGCTGTTTATTTCGTAACTACTAGCAACCCTTTTATATCTTCCTGGAAACAACAGTCAGTCATTTGTCCAGACAAAGTGCATCACCATCTGTGATCTTTACATCAGTGCCTGGTGCCTGCTTTGCCAGGTATGGATGCCCAGTTCCTCCCAGGGCCAGTGATGGCTTGAGCGGAGCGATCACACAGTCTGTGAGCAAGCTCCTTTCACGTCCCACAGAGAAGCTGGCAGGGATCATAACCCACAGCTTAACAGCCCAGCAGATCCCAAAGCACTTAACACAGGCAAATAGGATTTCTCTGTCTAACGGAAGGGCACTGGGACAAAGATGCACATCTCCAAAGGCCTTCAGGCACCTAATGGGCTCTGAAACCAGAGTCACACCACCATCCAGGTGCAGAAGAATGGCCAGATGTTGGCTCTCTGGTTGCCACTATCTTTCTCCCAGTGGCTGCACCACACTAATACCTACTACAGGAGGGAGTGTGATAGCACTTCCTCCACACAAGGTGAAAACCTTGAAAACTTTCTTAGACTTCTCTGCTTTTGATCACTCTCAGCATCTTCCTGTACCGTCTCAGAGAGCACCACAGCTTGCTGTCAGTTCTCTCATTTCAAACGCATCCTGTCATATCCTCCAGGTCACCAGCACATTGTGTAGCTGAGTGTTGCTTTGCATGAGTCCCCACTCCCAGATGCTCTGCGATTCTCTATTTTTAATCAGAGCCCAAATTTTCTCCCCTCCATACTGATTTGTGATGCTAAAAGTGGCCAAGATTCACAGCTTCCTTTTTGGCTTCTTGGGGGTGTGATCTCATCCACAGAAGAGAAATTTAATAAACCTCATCAACATCAGTGCAATGACACTGCCTTTACCCAGCTGTAACTCCAAACAGCAACTGGCTGTTCATTTCATACCATCTCTCAGACACTTCAGAATCCATCTTTGCTTCTGCTTCCCTTTTTTTTTTTCATTTGATACAAATTAATCTCTTTTCTATGTCCTGTTCGCACTAAAATGTGGGTTTCATAACAAAAAAAAAAAAATTAAAAAAAACTTTTTTTGGCCTGAAGAAGGCAAAAAGGATTGAGGTTCACAATCCCCCCTTCAAGCTGAAAACTGGAGCCCTCCACAATTCCCCTGCCCCTGGCATGGCAGCAAAGCTTCCCACGCTGCCTCCTGCTCCTCCCGGGCAGTCCCGTGGGCTTTATCTGCCCCCTCCCATTCCAACTGCCTGACTCCTCTGGCATTTCTGCTCACCTCCCACATTACAGGCAACCCGGACCTTTCTGCACTGTCCTCATCTGCTCCCAGAGGAAAGACAAGACTCTCCTTTCCCCTTCAGAAAGCACAGCCTCCACCTCTGGTCCCAAGGCTTTGCAACCATCCGAGGTCACTCATAACGCTGCCCGGTTGAAAGCCCGTTGTCCCCACGCTGGGTGTTCACAGCAGCCAGAGCACGCAGAGCCCTGCTGAGCTCCTCTAATTGAAAAGCATTTCCCTTATCTCCCTTCTCCCTCCTCTGACCATCAGAAGATTCATAACAAATACCTCCAAGGCTGATCAAGTATACCAATTTGGAGATCGTCCTTGCAAAACAGAGGTGAGACATCAACCCAGGGACCTGCACCAGCTTTAACCCAGCTATCTGAGGAAGCAGCTTACACCACAGCCAAGCCACCAGATCACACACTTTATCTGGCTTGTGGTCTGTGGACAGTGCCCCACTGTGTCTTCACAGCTCGCTTGACCACTGCTAGATGACAAAAGCTGGCCAGTGTAGACAGGCACATTAGCACACTGTTGCACTGGTGCATGGTGGCTCTCCAAGGGTCCAAGGCAGCCCCTTTGCAGGGGGAAGGTTCCAGCTGCCTTGCTTGAACAGGGGATCAGGCCATGCCCCCAGTGAACTGCAAACCTGCCAGCTGCAAAGGGCTCCTCTGCACTCACAGAATCACAGAATCACAGATTGGTAGGGGTTGGAAGGGACCTCTAGAAATCATCTAGTCCAACCCCCTGTTAAAGCAGGATCACCTAGAGCAGGTTGCACAGCATCGTGTCCAGGTGGGTTTTCAATATCTCCAGAGAAGGAGACTCCACAGCCTCTCTGGGCAGCCTGTTCCAGTGCTCAGTCACCCTCAGAGTAAAGAAGTTTTTCCTTATATTGAGATGGAACTTCCTGTGTTCCAGTTTGTGCCTGTTGCCCTTTGTCCTGTCACTGGGCACCACTGAAAAGAGTCTGGCCCCTTCCTCTTGACACCCACCCTTTTATATACATATAAGTATTGATCAGATCCCCTCTCAGTCTTCTCTTCTCCAGGCTAAACAGACGCAGCTCTCTCAGGTTTTCCTCAAACAAGAGATGCTCCAGTCCCCTCATCATCCTCGTAGCCTTCTGCTGGACTTTCCCTAGTAGTTCCCTGTCTGTCTTGACCTGGGGACCCCAGAACTGGGCACAGAACTCCAGATGTGGCCTCACCAGGGCAGAGTAGAGGGGGAGGCACACTGCTGGCTCATTGAACATGTAGAGTTTTGTGCACAGACCATGTTAGCAAACCTTCAGAACAAAAGCCAGTACCTCACTAATAAGCTTTGCGTGGGTATCTCCAGCAGTGGCTCTCTGGGAAATATCAGCTATTTCCAGCCAGAGACCTGAAGGCAGCTATTGCTGTCCTGCTTGTTATCAAGCTCCTTCAGTGCACAGAGGCTGGAGTAGCTGTGTGTTGCTAATAGTTTTAATTTTGATGAGGTAAAAGAAAATTGATCTTTCTCTTCTTTGTCTCAAGCCCATAGGAAGCTAAGCTCAGTGCCGGAGTAGCTTTTGCTTCTTTGCTTATGAGTAATGCAAGTTTGAACTCAGTTCTCAAAATACATGTCTCACCAGCTAGGAGCTGCTAGACTCTAGTTATTCTTAGCCCCCAAGTCACTGTGATAAAAAGCTAAATGAAAGTGATTTCCAACAAAAACCCCATATTGAAATGAAAATATTTATCACACTGCTTCTGGAAATGAGAAAAGGCTCTTCATTTTCAGGGCAAACAACATGCTGTTTCTATAAGAAACCACTTCAAGGCTGATGTTTACTCATCTGGACTTTCTGGGGTGAAAATGAGTGCAAAGTGTTGTTTGTGAGGGACGCTGCCTCCATCCTCCCATCTGAGATCTGCTCTACACATTTGTCGGGGAATTCACAGACCATGGGAGCAGCTGCACAAGACACACGTGATCCCAACACAGAGGAACTACCAATACTGCCCGCGAACACGCTGCAGCTGCAGGGAAGGAATGGAAAGAAGTCAATTGAGTAAATCACATGCCCAGCATGTGAAATTGGACAAATCTGCTGTTCTGATGTGATAGTGTCTTACGCCAGCATAACTACCTCTAGTAGGGTGAGCTCAGTGAATAAACAGGCCCTTTTATGGCAGAGCTGTTGATGCAGGTAGGAGATGTGAGCTACTTGTTCCCCATTCATTTAGAGCTCCATTCATGGAGTTAGAAAACAGAGCTCAGCACCTACACATCTCCCCAGCTTTTGTCTTACAAATTTGTCAGATAATGCCAAGCTGAAACTTTTGGGCTCATCTTTTTAAAGCTGATGACAGATTCAGAGACCAGTTTTCCCAAGCCCTGCGCAGATTTCTTAATAAATAAAAGACAACTGAAGTGAATATAACAAAAGATGTCTCTACACTGCTTACATCCTTAGAGCATCACAGCTACGGCAATACTTGGCTACATGAATATTCAGGGAGTCCACGGCAGCTTTCAGCAGCATGAGCAGGATCTGGTCTGACTTCCTACAGGATGGCCTTTGGGATTCAGGTCTACCTCTGCTCTGGAGAAGAGTTATGGGTCTGAAGCCAAGAACAGCCAGCACTGCTGTGGTTTGTAGGGTCTGCACTGCGCAACCAGGAGCCATGACATGGACTGCTCATCCTTAATATTTGGCAGCCTGAAATGAGACATCTTTAGTGTTTATTCCAGCCACACCAAGAAGCCCTGTTGGGGAAAGCAGGCCTGGGCACTGCCAGCCCACCTATGATCCTTCACCAGGCGTGATTCTTCTGAAACCTGTGTGGGATCCAAGGTGACACTGGAAATGCCTTTCCAGCTTTCCCTCTCAGGCCAGCTGCTGCTGCCAGCGAGCCAAGGGGCAAAGCTGCAACCTCTGCAGCCACACTTCTCCCACCTGTTTTCACCAGCTTCAGGTCCCCTCTGGTCCCTGTCTGGTTGACACTCAGGAGACAGGGAGCACTTAAAATTTTACGAAGAAGAGATCAGGAGGGCCAGACCCACAGATCTTCATTGCATCTGTGATGAGTTTCTCTGGGTACACAAGCACCAGCGCTGCTTTGGCTTTGCAGCTGCTGGCACAAGCCCCCTGCAATGACCCATCCTTCATTCTGAGCCTGGCCTTGTGGGGAGAGGACTGATTTGTCGAGCCTGAAGCAATTCACTGCACAGCGCCAAGGCCACGAACATGATTTTCACTCTTTATCAAAACAGTTAGGAGAAGGGCAAGGCAATGCACTATGAATGAAACAAGCACAAAGCAGCACAGACTGCTAATAGCAGGGAAATGAGAGCTAGACAGTGTCTCGAAGGCTTGCCATCAACTATGGGGTAGGGTATATCCTGCCCTACCCTAATATAATCCTTGCAAGCCTTATGACTCAGAAGTTCATCATGAATCACCACTCCCTTTCTGGTTTCCTCCTCCAACCGAAATAAGCATTTACTGCTGGTCCACAGCAATGTTAAATAACAGCCTTTCTTATGCTGGCTTGGCTGCCTGGTCCCATAAACATGGGGTGGGGATGGGGCATGTTCCCCATGCAGCCTACCTAGCTGCAGGAGGGGACACCTCAGTCCCTCTGCAGCCGAGAACACAGACAGGCAGGTCCCTTGAGCAGGCTCCAGGGCTAAATACGCTGCTTTCTGAGGTGCACACAAACCCCTGGGGCCCCGTGCAGCTGTTGTGTGGCTGGAAGGAGGGAAGGGTTTATTATGAAAGCAGAAGCTCATGCCAGTGAGATACGGAAAGCTGTCGGTTCTCCTTACCCCATCCTACCACTAACCCCAGCTCTGAGCCTCTGCCCCTGCTCCAGCGTTCAGACCTTAATCAAATTACAACTCAAAATTAGTCTTTTCTTCAAGCAGTTTTCTGATGAGTAACCTAGTCGCATCAGTGGCTGAGTCATAAGAAGCAAACCTTTGTGCAGTGAAAGCAAGCTATGGAAACTCCCCGTCACATCAGCTTTGTAACTGCCGTCTTCAGATGCTTCCCAAAAGGCAGCATCTCTGTATCACAATTAGCTCAAAACCTGTCACTGGCAGGGAATAAATGTTTTGAAGATGTTACCAAATGATTAAATGGTACCTTAATTGCAAAGAACAGAAGCAGAACTGCACACTGGGAGGTGGACTGGTTTGCCTGGTCCTGTAGTACGTAATCCCCTGGGGGCAACAGGAGATGAGTGCTCTTGCAGACTGTGTTGCTGTCGTCCTCTGTAACCTTGGAAAAGTCAGAGTTTCAAGGTTTAGCACCAATCTGAAGGTCAGTTTTTAAAAGCAGCTTGGCACGCAGCTTGCTGAGCTCTTTACAGCTCAGGGGAAAAAGGCAAGAGCACTTACTGTGGGACCACGCATGCTCCCCGTACGGTATGGGACCACATCCTGTCTTTGACAGCAGTGAACACTTAGGAAATAAGGACATGACATGCTAATGCCAATACTTTTCTAGTCCATGTGCAACCTATGGGCCTTCTGATCCACGGTTTGTACGGGATCTTTATGATTAATAGTCTCAGTGGACTTTTCTCCCTTGACTTTAATCACTTTTTGAAGCCCTTTATTCTTCAGCTTTGACACCAGAACAGTGAGCTCTACAGTTTAATGCCAGGCTGTGTAAAGAAGTACTTTCTTTTGTTTGTTTAAAAACCGCATTACTGAATAAATGAGTTCATTTTAGGACCCCAGGTTCTTATTTGGGAAAAAAAAAAAGTGAATAATTTTGTTCTCTATTCACTTTCTCCATTGCACTTATGACATTGCAGCCTCAGCCACGGACCTTCTTTCTAGTCAGTTAAAGTCTTCTCATGAGAAGTGATCCTATGCCTTTTACCATTCCTGCTGCCTTTCTCCACATCCTTTCTACTTTAGTTTGTTTATTTATTTATTTATTTATTTTTCCAGCAAGGGAGTTAAGAACTGCATGCACTGCTCTGGTGTGCAGCATCACAGCCATGAGTGCAAAACATTTCTTGAGTAGCTTGAGCTCTTTTGTGCTCGTTTCCTGTTTGAACAATACTTAACATCTGATTTGCCATTTTCTCTCTGCTGAACATTGAGTTGACATTTTCATAGGATTACACATGACGAGTTTAAGAAATTCTTTCTGAGTGGCAATAGCTAATTTTAGACCTCACTGATGTGCGTGGTTAGGTTTTGTTTTCCTTAAGTACCTGAATTGCATCTGCTATTCTGCCATTCAGCCAACAACCATTATGAGATCCTTCCGTTAATCTTTACTGTCAGTTTTAATTTTTATTATTCTCAGTAAACTCTGTATCATCAGGAACTGCTGTCATTCACTCCCCTTCCAGATCACTTATGAATACACAGAAAAGCAACCCAAGATATATCACTTTAGCAGTCTGTTAGTCCATTCCTTCTCAGTTGTGAAAACTTTTTGCTTCATATGCTTTAACCAGCCATTAATCTATGGAAGTGGCTTTCTTTTATAGGTTGATTGATTGTTCCGTTTATATTTACCCCTTTGACCACTAATTTAACCCTCTGATATTATTTTCTACCAGTTTTCCAAGGACAATTTGAAGTTTCCCATATATTTTTTCTATACTTTTCTAGACACACACCCCCCATCTTAAGGGACCTGGCAGTTGAGTTCTCCAGAAAATCTGACCCTTCGTCACCATGTGTCTTCACAATATTTGATGAATTAAAATAATAAATACCAAAAAAAAAAAAAAAAAGTCAATTGATAGGAATGTCACAAAGCATCAGAGAAAATGCTGACGGTAGTCAAGTGTTTATGTATTTAGAGGCAATTCCATGTACTGAGTTATATATGTCATCAGCTCTCCTGCTGGAACACATCTCTGTTCTTGGCCTGAATACTGAAACATACACAAAGATTTTGATGTTATTAGAAAATGTTTATGTGTTTTTATGTCATATGATGTACATAGGAGACAAGTCATTCATGCCAAGTTCTGACAACTGCCACTGCAAAAAACTCTTGCCTAATGCTAATCAATGAACTGAATGTGATCAAAATGTCCTAGTAAAAATTATTTCACCCAGTAAAACAGCTGATAGTTTTGCAAGAGTCTCCCTCTGGTTGCTTTGTTATCCAGTTATAGCCAATTATATTACAAAGGCTCAAATGTTTACCTTGCAAACACAGTGTGTTTTAAGCCAGTGGTTTTCTATGTTCCCAGTACAGCAACGCAAATTTTCCTTGCATTATGACCATAACCACAAAATGAACTGAGCAAATATGCTACATCCCCACAGAACTTTGTGGACAACTTATAAAAACCTGTCATTAATCTGCAGACTGCTACTGCTTTACGTGCTTGAGCAAATGTTACTGTTATAGTGTTGGAGTATCTCAGGCATCTAAGGATAGGCTTGAAGTTGTATCTTTCTCATTTTACACATGAGGAACAGAAGTGCAGAGAGTTAGTCTATACATTTACCATAGCATGGACCTCAAGTTACCTGCAAGACCCAAGCTCTTCTTGGGTTGTTTGTTTGCTGGTCAGGAATTCAGCCAAGAAAAAGTCCTTAGAAGAAACAGAAGTTACAGGGTGTCCTGGTTTCAGCTAGCATAGGGTTAATTTTCTTCCTAGTAGCTGGTATAGTGCTGTGTTTTGGATTTGGCATGAAAATGATGTTGATAACACATGGATGTTTTAGTTGTTGCTAAGCAGTGTTTACAATTAAGTCAAGGACTTTTCAGCTTCCCAGGCCCTGCCATCGAGAAGGCATAAGCTTTCCGCAGGAGGTGCACAAGAAGCTGGGAGGGGGCACAGCCACGACAGCTGACCCAAACTGGCCCAAGGGATGTTCCATACCATATGACAACATGCTCAGTATATAAACTGGGGGGGGAGTTGCCCAGGGAGGGGTGCATCTTAGGAATTAGCTGGGCATTGGTCAGCAGGTGGTGAGCAATTGTGCTGTGCATCACTTTTTTGTGTATATTATTATTATTATTATTATTATTATTATTATTATTATCCCTTTCTGTCCTGTTAAACTGTTTTTATCTCAACCCATGAGTTTCACTTTTTTTTTATTCTCTCCTCCATCCCACTGGGCAAGGAGAAGTAAGCGAAGGGCTGAGTGTTTTAGCTGCCTGCCAGGTTAAACCACAGCATGGTTAGGAGAGAGAAGTGATGAACCAGTTTGGCATCAATAAAGAATTTTCCTCTAAAAGGTGGCAAAATCTTNACCATATGACAACATGCTCAGTATATAAACTGGGGGGGGAGTTGCCCAGGGAGGGGTGCATCTTAGGAATTAGCTGGGCATTGGTCAGCAGGTGGTGAGCAATTGTGCTGTGCATCACTTTTTTGTGTATATTATTATTATTATTATTATTATTATTATTATTATTATTATTATTATTTTCCCTTTCTGTCCTATTAAACTGTTTTTATCTCAACCCATGAGTTTCACTTTTTTTTTTATTCTCTCCTCCATCCCACTGAGCAAGGAGAAGTAAGCGAACGGCTGAGTGTTTGTTTTAGCTGCCTGCCAGGTTAAACCACAGCATGGTTAGGAGAGAGAAGTGATGAACCAGTTTGGCATCAATAAAGAATTTTCCTCTAAAAGGTGGCAAAATCTTTTGTGTCTTTTTTATTGGGCTTGGAATTGAGACCCTTTGGCCTCAGTGGCAAGATGGACTTAGTTTGGCCAGGAGAAGGCAGAGACACAAAATAAGCATTTCCTTGAAACCAGAATGGTAATGGGAAACAGGCTGACTATATCCTCACAGTGGATCCAACCATGGCCCTATTTATTTACAGCCAAGCATGATGTATTCATGTACAATAGCCAAATTATCAAATATTCCAAGCTATTGTTGAGTACAGATTATGGGGTCAGCCTTTGTTCTGCTGCATGCACCAGCTTTGAAAGAGAGCCTTTGTAAAGGAAAATGGCCTGCTGTTTGTATCAGTTTCCCTCCCCAAATGAATTCTGCATTTCTCCCAAAGACACACACTAGGTCTAAGTCTCACTCTCACAAAGGGGCTCTGTCTGGATGCCTTTGCTTAGAACACAGATTTTATTTATCAAAACTGCGCATGAAATTTGTTGCCATGTTGATACTTAACATGCAGAACATGCTGCTTCTCGGCAAGCTAGGATGGTGGGAATAGTAATGATCCTAAAGGAGAAGACACCATGCCTTGCCCTGCCATGGTACTTCCATTCTTCCACCAGCTCAAGCAACCTGGCAAGTCAGTGCTAGCTTAGCAGCAAGCTGTCTTTGGAAACATAAAATCTCATGCCTTGATAAAAACCAGAAGACAGACCTTCTGGGGAAGAAGTAAGATAGCCTTTTGCAGACATCATATCTTTTTAACCAGTCTTTTGCTGAGCCACTTAGCTAAGACTTTTGCAGACATTGTCTCAAAGAATGGATAGTGAACCAGCCTCTCCAGATGGTGGAGGGCTACCTCCACCTATGAGGAGCAGGCTGGAAGAAAGCCCAAAAGCATAAGACTAGCTGTACTGCACCATATCAAGGTCTCCATCCAACTAGCCCCACATTTAATCTCTGTAAGTGGCCAAATCAGATGTTTCACAGTTGCTAGTCCTGTCTAAGCACAGCATATAATGATACCCACCCATAACACCTCCTCAGCCTCCAGCATTTTGCAGCTCAGGGACTTCCAGAACCAGAATTATTATCTTAATAGCCCTCACTCTATTTTTCTTCCATGAACTGGTCTTCAATGATTTTTAACATCCACAACATCCTGCAGTAGGGAGTTTCCCAGCTTAATATCACATTAAGTGAGGAATCGCCTCTTCTTATTTGCCATGAACCTTTCTTCTACTTTTTTTTTCCAAGTTTCTTAATTCTTTTGCTGGAAAAGACACTAAATAACTGTATTCTGTTTTGCTGGCTCCAACCACAATGCCCAACAACTTGTAGGGCCGAAGCCTTTGCAAAAATCCTTTCCCAGAAACCTATTTTTGCCATATCTGCACCTCCAGTATTCTGGAGAGGGCAAAAGGTAGGGATTGTGTTATTAATGTAGTGGTTTGGCTATAACTAGTCCCTGCATCACACATCTTAAGCTGGTTGGTCTTTCTTCCTGTGGCTGTGGATCATCTGAAAGTTGATGGAAGGAGTTTCCGTTACAAGAAACAGTCAAACCTGCACAGCCCAACAACCTTTACCTTCCGTTTCAAAGTGTATGAAACACACCGGGCATACAGGATGCAAAGGGAGTAAGGGGAGCCACCAGTGATCCACGACCAAGGCATGAGATGTAGGCTGAGCCTGACGTGAGCACCTGAGGAACGAGGAGGGAATCAAAGGAGGGGTGACCTATCCAAAAGCCCCCCACCCCATGTTGTGAGAGAGGCTGTCCCTGATTACTACCCAAAATGGGAAGGCAAAACTGTATATCACAGCCTTTCTTCACTCCTTCAGGCTACAGAAAGATTTTTAAGTAAAAGGAAAGGAGAATTTAGGAGCAAACCCCTTTGCAGTCACTGAAACTGGCTTCTGCTATTGCAGACAAACCCCTCCTCAAGCGCTTTTCATAAAGCAATGAAGGTCCCTTTTAACTCAGCCTAGGATTTTTGGCCTTTCATCTCCTGACAGAGATACCACTTTTCTGACCGTTAAAAACCTGTTCCCATCGCCGGTACAAATGTGTTCATTTCTCATTAACACCCACTTGTTCTTGTGCCAGTATAGTTCAGACGCTTAAATAGCTGGGGGGGATTTTGCTCCTGCTTGGCACCAACACCCTTCCTGAAATACTTAGAGATGATCACATCCCCTCTGAACCCTCATTTTGTTACGCTGTATCACTCTTTTACGCTATATAAGTCTTTTAATCTCACGCTGTAAACCACCACTAGCATTCCCCTTCTCAGCATCCATTCCACTTTAAATTCACCATTCCGGGAATTATCGAGAAATACACACAGCATTTCAAAGGATGCTCCTAGCTGAGCTGTTAGCAGTGGGGACCTGAACTCGAGCAAGCCTGACATAAAAGCAGAAGGTTTTCCTGCCAGAGCTGGAAATATTTCCAAGCTCTGGCAGACGGATAAATCTTTACGCCGCCTGGGTATGAGATAGGCGCAGGGAGCCACACATCGGTGTACCCACGGTTTGGCTGACAGATGTGTGTCCCACCACTGAAGGGGATACCTGGGTGAATATTCTCTCCTGAGTTTGTAACCGATTCCCTTATCCAGAGCAAACGACAGCAAACGTGGCTTTGCTGTGTACCTGGAAGAGTACCAGGCAGACCGAGGAGTCAAAGATTTATAAGAAGGCCTGAGCACTGTGTCAGTACAAAATTAGGTGCCATTAGTCCGTTCTTTGAGCATGCCTGAATACATCAGCACCAGAACTACGGCGCTTTAAAAATCCATTACACGGGAAACACAGCCATTAATCCTAAATTGCGATCTTGTGTATTAGGTAGAAATTTGGGCGTGAGGGGATGGAGACTTCAGCTTCTTTTTTAACTGCAGTGGACGTTTGTTCTGGAAGCTTTTAACCTCTTTGAAATGATGTTTGAGATGCATCCGCTGTTGCTGGGGCAATAAACATGATGGCACATGAAGGAAAAAAAGCTCTCCAGTGGGGAGCAGGCAAGAGGAGCAGATGAGCCCTTATGAAACAAAGAACTCTCTCGCTCTCCAAGTGTCGTCTCTAACAAAACAAAATATGAGGCAGAGTGACTGAAAACATCTTAGAAAAATTGACTGTGCTTAGCTACATTATATAATAGGACATCAGCGGGTCTTTATCTAAATTACACAATCTGAGGCGTTTCACCCATTCTGTGTCTCAAGGCTTCATAAATGATTTTTTTTTTATCTTTCTCCCATTACAACAACTGAAAATGTGTGTCTAAATCCTCGTGTATGTATGCACCATTACTGACTTACAGAGACTGGATTGCTCCCCAGTGCTCTTACTTAATCTCCTGTGGTTCAGGGAACGCTAAAACACAAAGATTATTGTGCGCTTGATATTACAGATAATACCTTCGTCTTTGAGGCTCTGAACTCTCACGGGGCCCCTCCCTCTGGAAAATTCAACTGCTGCCACCGCTTTGCAACTCAAAACCCAAAAGTGCTTTTCTCCCGTGTTCTGACCTCTGCTGTAAGCATTGCAAACGGCTGAAGCAAAGAAACAAAAGATCAGGAATCCTTCCGTGCAGTACATGCTCTTAACCTCCACCACTGCGGGAAATGAGTCCTGCTTTAATCCGAGCAGGGACAAACACAAAACCACCTCTTGTCATCAGACCTTGGGACAACAATTCCTGCAGCTGTGCAGTAATGACATTCTCGGCATGGCAGATCTCTAAAACCCAGCTAATTGGTAGGAAGAGGAATGTCTGCACAAACATTCGTGTTTCTCAAACATTCCTGAGCTCTACTGCAGCCCTGTCTTCATGTCATAAGCCCCAAATAAATGTTTCAGTCCTCCGGAGGGGCAGGGCACAAGTGTAGGTAAAATACGAGGAACCTGACATGGATCCCAGGACAGCAAGAAAAAAACAGAAGAAAAAAACTGATCCAAATATTAGCGTAGGTAGTGAGACCACAGAGCAATACAAGCTAAGAGTGATTTGGAAGTAGCTTGTTCCACTGAAAAAGTTGCTTTTTAAAAGCTCAATCCAGCCTGGGCAACAATCCCCCGAGCTTCAAAGCCCCATCTTCCAGCTCCAGTGGTGTTTCTTTCCATCCCTTTAATTCTGGGACCGAGCAACCGAGGACCAGCATGAGCACGCTGTTGAACAAAAGCAGACTTGCCATCAGCTCTTTTGCCTGAACTAAAGCAAAAAAAACAAAGTGGCCAGCTGTGGATTAGAAGAGGAAAAGTGAGTCATGGTATATCCAAAGGAGAATTCAGTCCGTATGGTGGACTTCTATTTACACATCTGTTACAACTGGCAGTGATAGCACCAAACAGAACTGGCAATTCAGATAGACATTGAACAGCACCTTCAGTGATCACAGCCCCTTCCAGCAGGCAGATGAGGAGCCCAGGGAGAGTCCAGTGTGCTTTCTGAGGACGCGAGGTTTCAAGGTGCAAAGCATACAACAGATACAGGTCCGGGGAACCAAATCAGCTCCTGCATCCCCTTAGCCACATCACGTGTGTCTCCAGCTCCGGACACACGTGCACAATGTGGCTTTATCCCAACAAAGGAGCATTTTGTGTTTGCTGTTCACCCCCACGCTCATATCTGCTTCGGTCAAAAGGGATTTTGGTGAAAACGAGGGGTATTTCCACATAATTTCATTTTCTCTCCTTGCCTTGTCTTTGCTGAGGTTTGCTCCTCGCTCCTACATGATGGTGACAGCCTTCACAGCCCAGCAGTTATAATTTATCTTTCATAAACCAACCCCGCTCATGTGGTAGGGCTGCCCCAGGATGAAAAGGAAACAGACAAAGGCAAAGGAGAAGAAAAAGAGACTCGAGTAGGAAAGATTTGGGTTCCCTGTTCCTCTTCACGCACCAAAGAAGCAAAAACACGCAGAGAATGGAAAAAGGCTGAAGCAAAACCAGCAGCAACAAAAGACAATTGCTATTTCCTAAATAACACATAGCTCTTTCAAAACCTATCTTCTTCCGTTGCTCGCCTCTTTCACTAAAAACGGAGGAGTGTTTTACGAGCAAATGGTAAAACCTCAGGTCTCATTTTCCAATCTGAAGTCTCAGAGATGCTCAGCACTGTGTTCTTACCTGTAACTATCCTCCAGACTTCTGTAATCACACTCAGGGGTCTAAGCTCGGCTCTCATCAGCTTGCAGCAGTCCTTTGCAAAACACTTTATCGTGATTTTTACGTCAGCTATCCCCCTCACCCCCACTCATGACTTTCCATGCCAGGTTTTTTTTCGGGCAGGATCGCTGAGTGGCTCTGCCTGACGGGCATCTGCCCCTAATGCCTATAATAGACAGCACTCCTGACCCATGAAGGGAAACAAACTTTTCCACCAAACGTTGCCCACTCGGCTGATAATATTTAGGTTTACCTCCACTGTT
>VXBL01002473.1:710101-756445 GCA_013400195.1 Aramus guarauna | reverse complement strand
CTGAAGGGGCCTACAGGAAACATAGTGAGGGACGGTTTGTCAGGGAGTGTAGTGACAGGACAAGGGGTAATGGGTTTAAACTGAAAGAGGGTAGGTTTAGATTAGATGTTAGAAAGAAATTCTTTACTGTGAGGGTGGTGAGGCACTGGAACAGGTTGCCCAGAGAGGTTGTGTATGCCCCCTCCCTGGAAGTGTTTAAGGCCAGGTTGGATGGGGCTTTGGGCAGCCTGGTCTAGTGGAGGGTGTCCCTGCCCATGGCAGGGGGGTTGGAACTAGATGGTCTTTGAGGTCCCTTCCAACCCAAACCATTCTATGATTCTGTGATTCTATAAGTGTTGCTGACACTTGGTTGGACACAACCAAGGACAGAGCAAACATGACCTTACCATTGAGAGAAGACAATGGTGAGCAGGGCTGGCCCTGTGAAGGAGCAACCCAAGATGGGTCAGACCACAAGTTCACATATATATCCTGCAGCTGAACTCAACTCCTGATGGTGTTTGATGAATTGTGTCAAAGTCTACCTGGAAAGATGAAAAAATAAGCCTGTGTCCTAAGCCACCGAACTTTTCGGGAAAAAAAGCACATTTGCAGCTACTGTGTTTGTGGGTACCCTCAGGTCTCTTGAGTCATTATCGGGTTATCAGGCTAAATCTGAGTACCTTGGCATGCCAGCACCTGGGCTTTTGTACTGCTGCTGCTGCATTTCCAAGGAGGCAGACACTGCCATCCTTTGGTGAGGTCTTTCACCTCTGTGGAATTCCAGCCTCCTTAAAGAAAATTAATTTAAAGGACAAAGACACAACACTCATGAATAGAACAACATTCTGGTTTCCACTTAGAAATAATCATCATCATCATCATCATCACTATCATCTAAAAATCCTACAAGAAATTGGGCAAAATCAGAAACAAAAAGTTTTAGAAGTAAATGGCTGGGTAGTTAGAAGGCATGACCAGATGTCACACAATCATTCAATGAAACTACCATGTGGGTTGATCTGAAAAATTGGTGGGTCTTGGAGGAAAAAAGCTTATGAAGAGGGTAACACCAGGTCTGCAAAGTGAGAGGGAAGATGGGGCTGTGTAATAGACAACAGTGCAGCAATTTGGGTATTTTTGTTTGTGCCAAAGAAAATGCGTTTATTTAGCTTATTCTGTCCACTGACTTCATAGAACAAGGAGAAAAAAATTCACTAGTACTTCCTAGGGAAGATTTCTTCCATCAGGAAAGGGGATGATCAAGCATGCAAGTGGAAGCGTAAGCGGTGTCCATGAAGACCCACCCCTTCTGAAAAAGAGAAATAGTCTAGTGTGTATAAAGGATGCCTTGCAATAAAGTTGTAAAAGCAAAGAGACAGGATTTTTTTTTCTCTTTTTTAAAACAGCTGGGCCACTGACTCATTGTGTGGCTGTGGGCAAGTCCTGGGACTTCTTTGCATCTCAGTCACTCCAGCAATTCAACTGGATGAAAGCGGAATGGATGGCAGTATGCTCCAATATTCAATATGCTGCAGATGCCGTGGCTGAAAGAAGCATTCCTGGCTGAATAAGCTCACAATGCAAACCCAAAAGAAATCAGGGATAGCTGGGGGCACCAGTGTGAACAGCAGCGTTCATGTTGTCTCTTGAAGCCTTTGTGTGTCCTAGATCTTAATGGTCATACAGGCTTAGAGCTCCAAGTGCAATGGATTTGATTAGATGAGATTTAAAATTGCTTCTATACTGTTTTTCAGGTATTCTTCATAATAAATCCTATCTATCTGTCTATCTGTCTGTCCATCTATCTATCCATCCATCCATCTATCTGTATCTATGTAAAACACTATGAAACTCTGATTAGTTTACTGTGCATATAGCCCCAGAATGTTTTGATGTATACATAGCCAAATCTGCAAACATGTTGCTGCCTAGAATGGTCTTGAAGTGGTTAATCAAGACATAAACTTTAATTTTTTTCATATGTATACAAAAAACCTTATTAATTATTCCTATCACAAAATAATTCTGCAAGCTGGAATCATTAAAATAGCACGTGTGACATATTTTAGAGTAAACTCCTCTTCATGGAAAAATATCTGTTAAAGTAATAAATATTCTCCACACTAAACTGAGATGCACAGCAGACAGAAATATGGGTTAAAACCTTGTACAGCAATGTTGGCTTTGGGACCCAGTTCAGCACGGTGTTTAATTGTATGCAGGTACTTAGATCCTAATGCAGCAGAGCACTAATGCACATATTTAATTGCCACAATGAATAAAGACCTAAATAGGAATGGGATTACACATTTTTAGCTTTCTTAGCAGTTCTTCATGTTAAGCAGATGTTTAATGCTTAATGTTTTACTGAGCTGGTTCTAGGCTAAATTTATTAACAGAAAGATTTTAAATTTCTTCAGAAATTTCAAGCACCTTCCGGAGAAAGGTCAGAGTTTTTTAGCTTTTGAAAACACTGTGTAAATCCTGGACATCCTCTGGGCTATGGTTGGAGAGCAAACTGTTCCACTGACTTTTGATGATGCTTTTGAGGCCAGCCTGCATTGTGGCATGCGGAATCACTGCCATCTGATCACCTCCTCAGTGACTTGTCAGAACAAATTAAGTGTCCAGGGAGTGTGTACCAACATCACAAACTTGCAACTTCTTCTTCCCAGATCAAAGTCCATGAACAGCCTCGGTGAGTGAACGGGCACTGGACAGACTGCCCATTTATCTCAGAAGATTACCTTTCAGCAGCCTGAGAAACACACATTGCTAAGGCAGGATGAAATAATTAGTATTGCTATTGTGTTGCACATGTTCAGGAGGAAAAAAGTGAGCAGTGTTGGTGCAGAAATCAATAGAGCACACTCATCATGGTTACCGTATGCAGTTCTGGTCAGTCTTTTCCAAAAGAGATATAGAGGAATTAGAGAAGATAGAGAGAAGGGTGAAGTCAGTGATCAGAAGCACGGGACCTCTTATACACGAAGAAGGACTAAAGAGATGAAGACCCTTCTGTTCCCCTACAGAGGTAACAGAGGTGATGGAGGCGATTTATGCCTGAGGGCTGTATAACCACAGATGGCATGGGGAAGGTGAGCAGGGAGCAAGTTTTGTTCTCTTACCACAAGAGTTAGGAGGCACCCCATGATACAAACAGACAGCAGATTTGAAAACCAACACAGAGAAGAAGCTGGTTTCATACTGTGACTAATTACAGCTGTGCAACTCATTGCCATAAATGGCTCAAAGCAATTGAAAAAGGGATTAGGAAAGTTCCTGGGGGAGAATCTATCGGTAGTCTATGAAACTGAATTGCAAACAACATCTGGCTTGGGAAGTCTTGCAAGAGCTGGCTGGTGGAGACTGAAAAGGTATGCCAGGACAAGTGACATTGCATTGTCCTTTTCTTGCGTGCTCTTCCTAGGTATCTGCTTCTGGCCACTGTGGAAGATCAGGTCTTGAGCTATGTAAACCTTTGGTATGATACAGTATTTCAGCGAGGAGGTGTTATGTTCTTATGCACCTCTTAGGTGAAAAGGGATCCCACCTCCACCCCTCCATTGTGGGACCCTGGCTATGCTGCCCCAAGAAATGGCAAAAGGTGGGGTTAATCCTCATCAAAGGATTGTCAGAGACGATCTCTGCTTCTTTAATACAGCTACTCCTAAACGAAGCACTGGATCCTCGGGAAACAATGTCTCCCCTCAGGAAAAAAAAACACTATTGTATGCTCTGTGGCTTCATTGTCTTCTCTTAAGATGGAGGAAAAACGCAAGTCATGCCAACTTATTGCCAGTTTGATGGAAAAACTGAGTTTACACAGACCAAGAACAACTGAATTAGCATGTTGTAGTCACTAACTATCGTGACGTGGAGGAGGAAGCTGGTGTCACTGACAGAGGGTCCAAGTGTTACCCCACAGGGGACACAACAGGTCTTCTGCATAGCTTTCCACACAGTCAGTTCTCAGAAGGACATTACCGTTGTAGATGCTTTCTGCTTGCCTCATTTTTCTCAGCAAAGCCACGATCTGTCAGTGGTTTTTTTTCCTAGCCTCCAAAACATATGATTTTTGTGTGTATTGAGGAGCATTTTATTAAAGTTGCAGCAGCAATAGCAACCCAACTATTTGGGCTGGTGCAACCGAGAAACACAAATTTGAAACAGGAAAGCATATTGTGAAATCAGGAGCTAAACTCTTGCCCAGGTAACAAGACACTCATTTTGGAGGGTAGAACTGTGGCTTCACTTTAAAGTCAAGGGAGATTTTTGAGGGGGGAGGAGCAGGGGTAGGTGATGGAATGACTTACTAGTGCATTGATTTATTTGCAAAGTGCACTAACATCTCCTCTGAAGTCCCCATTCCAGCTTGGTTTCCTGCTCCTGCGACTGCTTCATTACTCCCTTCCCTCATCAAAGAGATGGGTATTTTGTGCTCTGCTGAACTGCTAAAGGACAGGACATGAGTCATCACAACTGAGCAGATTTTGCCTCTTCTTCCCATTGCTCAGCTTTGCTCCGAAGGAGTGTTACGCCAAGAGCTGTTGCCATTAAATCTGAACACAATTTGCTGACTGTTGCAGAGTGCATGGGTGGCTGAAGCAGGCTCGTAACTGCAGATTTCAAGAACAAGCTTAAGGGAAACCCTCCTTTGAACAAAAAAGGTGACTGCATACTCTGCATCTGATTCAAGCACATTGCAGCACCGAGGGGCCACATTTTCAAGTGTGTGGCACCTACAGTCTGGATGAAACTTTACTTAAGGAGCTCAGCTCCAGTAATGGTCATGTTTTCAAGCAGCGCAGGCTTTCACAGGAACTGAGCAGGAGGGGAGCTGGCTCCCCTGACATTTTGCCCCTCAAAAGCCCAAACCAAGGGGCAGAGGAAATTCTCCCATTTGTTCAAAGGTCTGAGAGCAGGTCTGATGGATATGCCTAAAAGGGACCAGGTGTCTTGAATCTCTGGCCACGTCTGTGCATGCTGTGCTGGTCAGAAACTTCTGTCCTTGTCTAAATTGTGTTTGCTGGCACCACAGAGTGCAAGAGGTGTCTCCAGCACATCCATTGCTGGCCCTGTTACCGTCATGCTTCCTATCCCACTGCTGGTGTCACCATCTTTTCCCCAAGACCAACGCATGTATAGTCCTCCCTGTGCTGTCATGAGAAAAAGCCATTTAAAATCCCCTGAAGACTGAATGAATAGCACAGGAGCTCACTGAAAAGCTAGCAGTTGTTCTTTGGTAATTACATTAGCAGGGCTTGGTAACAGAAAAAGAAAGACAATGAAGCCTATTCCGATGAATTGCTCCGTCCCTATCACTAAAACCGTCCCATGCTGCGGGGTTTGTGCTCCTTGTGCCGTGACGTTCCCAGGCGATGCCACTTGCAGTAGGGAAGAAGAGGCTGAACCTTGCTGGTGGGCCCGGGGGGAAAGCTGTGTTTCAGGAAGCGTTACGGCAGGCATCCTGGCTTGAGGAACGCACAGTAAAGCTCTCAAGCTCATGACACTAGATTTAACAGCCCGCATTCTTTCCAGCTTTGCCTTTCATTTTAACAGGAGATACCATCTGTCCAAATGACATTGCTGAAGAGAGGCATAACAGGGGAGAGAATGCTGTAGTGGTCTTGTCCTCCTGGGCTAAAATAAAGCGCAAAAGGCTTACAAACCAGCAAACAAATGGGGAAGAGGAACCTCTGTCCTCTGTTTCAAAAAAGACAACATCAGGCCTGCCATGAAAAAAACAGCAATTTGAGGGTCAGCAAACGAGAAAGAGGAAACCCTTCCTACCCACAGGTCTGAGGGTGATACAGAAATAGGTCAGAGCTTATTGGTATCTCTCCGCGGACACACAGCATGTATGGTATTGAGCAGCAAGGCACTGTGGGGCTGGGGGGTGTGTGTGTGGAATCATCATGGGGCTGTGGGAGAGCTCGCCGTGAGCTAGCAAGTGGGAATGGGGAGGGAGCTCCTGGCTCTAAATCGGTTTTTGGGGGATGGAGAATCTGTCTTCTTGAATCAGGCACAAGCAGCGCAGCTCCCAGGAGGAGCAAACAGAGAGCAAAACTTGCTGGAGGCAGGATTCTGAAGCAGCCGGGCTGTGATTTTAACAGTGCTTTCTGCTCAACTAGGCGAACCCACCTCTGTCACAGCCCTGGATGGCAGCATTTACAAGCACAGCACGCTAAGGGGAAGGTCACTGAAGTGGCTGCTGCGCTGCACAGTGGTGTTCATACCGGAGGTGCCAGGACTGCAGTGGGACCTCATGTTTCTCCACTTGGCTTCACACCCTTCCGCTGCTGACTTGCCATCTGGCCATGAGTAAGCCCCACAGCCTCCCTGGGCCCCCAAGAGCTTCCCGGCTGACCTGAGCATGGCTCCTGCCACCAGCAGATGTTGTGATTTAGTGGGTTATCACGTTAAAGGTCTTCAGGCAGAAAGCCCTATTTGCTGCCATTGGGCTTTGGGTTCCAAAGGCAAAGGATTGAAATCCTGGATGAGAAAGTAGCTGCCTTCTGCTGGACTGCTTTTATAGAGGTGCAGAAGGGGACATTCCCTATGTGACCACACCACCACGGGGAGCTTTTGCTTGTTTGGGTTTCATAATGTCCAAGAAAAGCATAAAAAGCAAAGCCATGTGTAAATACGCCCAGGTACACCCTGCGTTTTTGCCACCAAAGACTGTGGAGGTGGGAGGCAGGCAGTGGTTCCTCCAAACATCTTTCCTCCCTTGTTTCTAGACACTTTGATGCAAACAGCTCTTCAGTGGCTGACACAATACCTGATCTGACTCCATATAGTTTCCCTTCACCATCTGTATCATTCCATCTCAGATCATGGCCAGAAGGGCTGGACTTCCCTTTGCCAGCGAATGGGCTCCTGGGCAAAGCAGACTCTCAGCTGGAAGGATCATTTTAACCAGCTATTCCTCTGTCCTTCAGACTGGGCACAGTGGCGTCCCTGCCAGTCCCTTACTGGTGCATCCTTCTCCAGCTCGGCTGTATGCATCCAGGTCCACGTCCTTACAGTGCTCCAAACCCACTTTCCTCGAGGATGGTAAGTAAATGCTCCTCTCCTCTTGTGACAATGTCAAAAATGGGTGCTCCACATCCAAGACATCTTTTCAGAAGTGCCAAATGACCTGCTAAAATCCGACCAGCCCTGCTCACTAGTGTCTTGTCCTGATAATGTCCGAAGTTTAATTTTGGCTGATGTTACCTGGCACCTGCAGCCCCATCTTGCGTCCCAGCACTGCCCTGTTACTTGGTAGTGACCGGGGTGGCTGCTCTCATCATCTGCCTGATGTTTTTGTACCTGCTTGTCACCAGACAGGGCTGTTCAGAGGAGCCCGAGCTGAGAGTAAGGGGGCTGCAGCAACGCAGGTGGCAGGCAGGGATGCCGGACAGACGCTGCTCCGCTCCTTTGTGTCCCATCCAGGCTTCAGGCGTCTTGTTTTTATGAGCTCCACATTCCAGTCTAGCTGGGCTGTTGTTGACCGCACACTCTGCTTTGTTTTATTTTTTTTCCCCTGGCCAGCACACACAGCTTAGGCAAAACACTTGAACATTTTGTCTTTAAGTATTTACTTCCTCAGAAGCAGCCAGCCTGGCACCCAGTCAGATTCCCAAAATAATCCAGTAAGGACTTAAGTAAACTGCCTGCAGGTGTTGCCCAGCTGCTTCATTGTGAAGAAGCCTTGAACTCTTCACTGGTCCCTTAAAGCCATGGGAGGATGGTGCAAGACTTGATTTTTTGCCTACCCTTACAGCCTGATGCTCTGCTCCTGCTCTGCAGCTGGGACAGTCTCCTCCTTCGGCTGCCTGCTGCCGCTGCCTTTTTTCCACTTGCACTCTGAGATCGACTCTAGCATTGCTGTCTCTAAGATATTTTGCCATTTCCCCCCACCACAGACAATGGAAGAGGAAAATGAAGCCGTTTACAGCGGCCACTCTAACGATTCCCTCCAGAAGCCGCCCTAAGCGTTGGAAGGGGGCAGAGGCGCAGGGGCTCGCAACAGAAACCTGGGAAATGCTCTCCCCATCCAAACCAAGGGACCCGAAAAGAATGTGGGTTTCATTCCCCGAGCAAAAGCCAGACGGCCAGACTTGGCGTAGGGACCAGTGTCTAGCCCCACGTCTGTGATGGTTGTAACGTGCTCGGGGATGCAGCTGCACGGTGCTCTGGACCTGTACTTTGTTTACCCTACCTGCTCTTCGGGGGGGCGGCGGATGGGCACCGGTGCAGGCTCCGTGCGGCTGTAACCTCTTCCTGGGCTTCAGCTGACATATCCCAGCACCATCCCGTACCACCAGGATTGGCAGTGCAAATTAAATGCAGGTTAAAAGGAGAGCTGTAAGCTGCAAACCTGAGTTCAGCTACAGCTGAGCTGTAAACCTGCTCCTGCTGATGCTCGTGGTAGGGAGTCAGGCCAAGGGAATAGTTTTGAGAGGTCGATCTCCAAAAAAGAACTTTTCTACATGAAATTTTACAAGTGCCTGTTTGTGTGTGCCTGCATGCTATTGAAATAATGCTAACCAGTTTTGTTTCTGCATGCAAATAATTGATATACATGTTTTCTATGCCTGTGCACACATACATGGACACAGACACAGACTGGGGAAGGGATATTAACCTGACTGCAATAAATGTCAGAAGCAGATTTGATAATGACCCCAAGTATGGACCCAAGTGTTCCTTCTTCTGCTGCTAACTGATCTAATGGATTTCATATTTGTAACCAGGCAGTGGTTTGGATTGTAAGTTTCTTTTTGTTTGCTGCTTTAGAAAAAAAATAAGAATTACTAGAGCATAACACATACCATATTTGCAGATGTAATTGCCATGAAGCACACACCCACCCCCCCATCCCACCAAGCAATTGCTAATAGTGGATTACTAATAATTTGGAGCAGTTGCACTTTAATTTATGATAGCAAACTCTGGGGCAGAAATCCTCAGTCACTGTGCGCACAAATACATATTAATCTATTTTAGAAGCAACATGATATTCTAGAGCCTCAATCAAATGCACCGTGCTGTCAGAAAGGAAAGCATGATTTGCTTTTCTTCAGGTGTGTGTGGGGGGAAGGATTTGCGGGGAAAACTTAAGAGAACAGATTCGTGTCTGAAGTGGGAGTAGCTCTGTCATCTCACTGCACGCACCCAGCTGCTGTGTGGTCCTCTCCTTCGGAAGAGCATCCTTGCCTTCCTCACTAACGCTGCACTTCATCTCTGTCCATCTCTCCCTTCCCCCTGCACCCTGCTGTCCCTTTTACTCCTCATTTCCTTCTCCCTTTGACCCCACCAAGTTTCAGTCACTCTGCCACCCTTCCCATTTGAGGGAGAAATTTGAGTGAAACCCTCTACTCTTTTTTTTTTTTTGAGATTGCCAGGCACAGTGGGGAAGCTAATAATGCAGCTGCCTGTGCCACAGTTGGACTGGCCACTTAAAAAAAAAAAAAGAATTAGGTGCTCTACAGCTCTCACACAGGCACCTTTCAGGAGTGCTAAATGGTCTTAATAAGTAAATAAAATGCAGGCTATTTATCAGAGAAATCAGAATGGCACCTTTGCAGCTGTTCCTGTCTCTTGAGGAAAAAGATATAATTAGGTAGACTATTTTTTTTAATTAAAAAAACACTTAATTTGGAACCACTCCAGTCTGCTGAGTAAGCGTGCATCTAGGTGAACTTTAAAATACATTTTCTGAACCAGAGAGAAGAAAATCCTCAGGAGGAGCCTCCCTGGTTTACTGGATGGGTGTGTATTGGGACAGGCTTAAAAACATTTTAGCGTAGCTGATGGACCATGACCTTTTAGTATCAGTTAAATCCAGATTTATTTTTTTTAAGAGGTATGCTATTGAAAGGCACTGGCAGCCAAGTTAGGGAAGTCTGCCATAGTATTTTCACAGGATCATTCCAAGGTATTCTGTTGCTCATGCCAAGCAATAAAACCTTTCTTTTTGTGTGCATTTCTGGACACCGCTGTGCTCTCAGCACAGGCAAATTATCTCCAAGAGGTACTATTTCACAGAGAAAACTATGGTTTAAACAAGAAAGTTTCACTTTTCCGTATTAAGGTAATAAAACAAAAAAAGAAGACGGATTTACATGTGTTATACATATAAAAAGAGAGAGCAGACGTTTACTCAAATATTGTTCTAATTATTTTTCACTTGTAGCCCTCCATATGTTTGCACTGCAGTCAGTGAACAATAGAAGAGCTCTCCTGTGGTTAATTTTACACCTGTAAAGTCCCCTGGATACACACCAAGATTGCATGGCCAAGTGGATAAAGTATCTGGCTTATCTTGCCAATGAATTCATATGCTCCGGGGGGTTAGAGAAGACGGGGAGAATATGAGGAATTCCATTATTTTCAGTCTTTAGCAGATTTTCATTACTTTTACCCTCTCTATCTCCAACACCTGAGGAAAGAAACCCACAGCTTCAGGTCTTCAATGCAGACACTGGAAAAAAATCCCCGTGGCATCTTTGCTCCCTGCAGGCAACGGGGAAGGAATCCGGGGCTCCCTCCCCAAGTTCCCCCGCGCTCCACGCTCCCTGTGCAGAAGCGAGCGGGTATGCACGGGCAGTGCGCGCGCCTGCCAATTATCGTCGTTACAAAAAGCAATCAAGGCACTGGAGTACTTTTTCCCTACCGGCGCGCTGGCTGAAGACTCCCGGGTTTCCCGGCCGAGCCTCGCAACGGGCTGCGGTGCCCTTCAGCTCCTGCTCCGCAGCCGGGACGGCGGTGCTGCTTCTTACCCGCTCAGGTCGCGAGCGCTGCCTGGGCAGGACTCCACCTCCTACAGCAGGCTCAGACCTCCGCTGTAGTCGCTACGCATTACCGTAATCGAAATTAATAGAAATAATTAGTTCTTCACAATCGTGCAGATTTAATATGCCCGGGAGTGTGACACTAATATATCAATAGCATAGTTTACAGTACATCATTGGTATTCTTTGGGAGCCGTGACCTATATTCTGATATAAAGGATCTTCAAGGTTCCTTTGCAAATAAAAGTAAATGTTAATTAAAGCACTTTTCTTCAAAAGGCTTTCTTTAAAATGACCTACAATTCCAATATTTGTTTTATGGCGCGCACAGATAGGAGGATTCACAGTCTCACAGGAAATGTCATATGAATGTAGGAAGGAAAAAGACAAAAAAACCCTGTAAGGAGATTAATTCCCTTCTACAGCACGTCAGAATACAGACTTTGGCGACGGCCTACAAGAAGGCTGCAGTGAGGAGGGTACCTATTACAGATGGGTGAAACACTATATTTTTAACTGCAGAAAAGGAACTGTTTGGATCAATTTTTCTTTTTAGTGGAAGGGATGGCTAGGATATACAAAAATGAAATGTAATCTAACATCAGCATTGCTTTCCAGATAGAGGATTGGAGGTGTTTGGTTCTCCCTTTCATAAAATCTTCTCTCTTAAAGAAAATTCTTTTACCTAGCTTACATCTTCCTACACAGTCCTTCGCAGTATATTTGCAGTTGGGTTCACAGGGCACTTCAGAACATGGGCTCACAGACAAAATGCAATGCAGACGTAACAAACGTTCCTCTTTTTGCACAGAACAATTCCTTTTTGTGCAGCTCTTCCAGTCAGAAGGCCTACTAAAGCTCAGCTAAAATATATGACTCAGTGTAATATCCTAAGACATTCCGATCACCAACAAATGTTCTTGGGTTTTATTAAAAACAAAACAAAAACCAAACCCACAGAATCCCCAGGGAGTCAGACTCTGCTATTGTTCTTCCATTTCTGATGCAAGGCAGGAGATACCAGGCAATACAAATTACTGAGTCACCACTCGCTAAGCTGTATTTGCTTAAACAACAGCTCTCCCAGCTGACCCTTCCCAGTTAGCAGAAAGCACATAAAAAGAGAGAAAGAAAAAAAAAAAAGGCAAAAAAAAAAGGTGCTTGGTGTTCAGAAATTAAAGTGCTTTTATGCAGCCAGGTGTGCGGTGGAGCTGGGAAAGAGGGAAATCAGGCGGGCGTTCCCGTGGGGAACCGCTCGAGTTGGAGGTGGTTTGGAGGGGTTTGTTCTGCGAGAAAGCGGGGACAGAGAAGGGTGGCTCATGGCTACAGGGGGGAGGCGGGGCAGACAGAGGAGGCACTAGGTAAATAAAGGAAATATCTACATTTAGCACATAGCATGCTTAACTCAATCCTAAAATAAGGATAAGCAGGGCTTCGCTAGTAAACAGGCACACAGGACTCAGAAATTGATTCAGGACAAGGCGTACAGCAGCAGTCTGCTTCTTTCAGCACTTTTTCTTTAAACATCCTAGAATTCACCAAACAGAAGATAGATTACACTTTATAATATAAGCCTCCTGAGGGGATGCTGCTAAAAGGCTGTCAGCAGAAAGAAAAAAAAGTGTTCAAAGTGTGCGTGTAGGGTTAGGGACTCCACATTTCAACTCATCTGCAGCTGGAGATGAGATGCATTTGCATTTGTTCCCCTGGCTGAAGACCTAATATTCATTACAAAAGCTATTTCAAAATAGTTCTGGCTTCAAAATTTATTCACATATAACCTGTATAAAATAAAAAAAATTTACATAGCTACACTTCAAACAATCTTGCCTACCTCCAGTAAGATCCGCAGAGAGATTACTTTCAGTTTCATTTGGGTTTGAGTCAGGCCTTCAAATAAAGGCCAGAATTTGCTTAACGACTACTGCTCAGAAACCCTTTTGCACAAAGCATTGTATATAGAAACACAAATAAAGTTTGGCCGAGAAAGCTTACTTGTCATGGTTGCAGCATCCCTCTACTCTGTGAATGTGTGGTTTTTGTTCACGATCACTGTCATTTTCCTGACATTCAATTGAATGGACTTTCTTTGGAGAAATTATGACAGACATGGGAAAAGTCTCCATAATCCAAAGCACCAAAGATGATGTTTCTGCATTTTACAAAGCCGTAGGGATTCGCAGGTTGCTATTGCATCCATATTCTTAGATCCCTGCGGCAGAGGGGAAGCTGGGGCTCCGGCTCACGTTCCCTCAGCAGGGATTTGTGGTAGCCCAAGGCATTGCCACTCCTCATAGTCTTTCCTTCTGCCTTCACAGGAGCGAGCAGAAGAGCATCTCAGCCGCTGCTGCTCAGAGTCCGGGGTACTTGTGCAAGCTCCCCTGCCAAATTATGAGCCGGAGTAGGCAACTTCCACAGGTGCCACGAGGTCAGCAACCCCCGGGAGGAGGCTGCAATAGCTAAATTTGCAAAGCTTCACCCTTTTCCTACATTTGGTCCTGGTGATCATTTGATGAGTTGTTATACTGCTTTTCTTTCTTTTTTATTTGAGTGAAGCTCTTATTTGCTAACCTATATCCTGAGCCTTCAACCACGTTTCCATACGATAATCTTTCCTACCTGGAGGAGTCATAAATAGGATGGAAGTGATGCACTCGGATGCCGTTTGCAGACTTGGGCCATAGGCTGAAGTATCAGTGCAATAAATTCCAAGCCAAGCAAAAGCTTGACTAGATTTGCTTCTAGACTAAGCAAGACTAGGTTTTGCCCACAGTTTCTGAGAAAAGGCTTTTGTAGGACAAGTGCATATTTAAAATGAAATTGAGAAAAGCCACAAAAATACAAAAGGCTTCAATGCTTGGGGTGTGGGGATTTTTCCTTTTATGAAGGATATGCTGTCTTTGTTGTCACAGGAAAGGAATCTTTTATTGTTGCTACAGTTATAAGAGGAAAGAGAAATTACATTCCAGAATAAGAACTTTATGTAAAAACATCTCACTGGCTGCATGGAGGAAAGTACAGATTTTTACAGATACTTGCTTTTGTTTATCTCTGCTTCCAGTGAACACTGAAAGTGTAGCTCTATAGAACTACATCCTTAAAAAAAGGGGGCCAAAATGTGCTCAACTAGCACCTCCATGAGATCACACAGCAGAAGAAAATTCCTCACTTATAATCCAAATACACGGAAGGATGGAAAGAATGTTTTATGGAAAACTATCTTACTGGAATTTAAGAAGAAGAGTTCTGCAATGTGCAGGAAACAAATATGTTTTAATAGGTTGCTGCTTTAAGACTGAATTTATTTCCAGCAAGGTCATGACCATAAAGTAAAAAAACAACTCTTCTTCAGAGCAGCGGCAAAATGGGAAAAGAAAATATCGACATTAAAAAGTTATCTTTGATCTCTTAAAGGAAGTGGCAGAATGTTGTTGGGGGAGTTCGTTGTTTTTTAGTGGTTTCTGGTTTTTTTGTTTTTCTTGGTTTTTGTTTTTTTTTTTAAAAGGTTTCTTAAGAAGAAATACAGAAACCCTCTGTATTTTTTTTCACTGTTCTCTGTAAAAAACATTTAAACAAAACCAATCATGTCAGTAATGCATTACTATTAATTTCTCCGTATTTTCACCTTTCTCTGACAACTGAGGGATAAAACCATGCCTACGTACTTCATTTTCATGTCCCAAGCACCTGACCGCTCTGTTCATCCCTCCTTTCCTATAGCCATTAAAACAAGCGTAGTAGTATGCAACACTGAAGAACTTAAAATACGATTATTCCTTGCTCCAGTGTCAACTTCAATAGCTTTACCTTTCCTTTTGAAATTTCCTGCCTGTGTAACTGGTAAGGATAAGGAATTATCTTGTGGATCAGAAAACTAAGCCAATCCCTTTCAGCATACTTGCTGCCAAATCTGAGTGAAGACTGATGCTCTGGGCAGTAAGAGCCAAGGCAGGATGCGATAAAAATCTGTTCCCCAAATCCAGCTTACTAGACCCACTGCTGAAGGAGAAACCCACCTCTTTGCCTGTGTTGTTACCACTTCTCAAACAGCAACATGATGCAGATTCTTCACAGGTCTGAGAGATTGGTCTAAGCAAATGTTTTCCCACTTTTTTCAACTAAACGTTCTCTGGTGGTAATGCAGACCTCAGAACGCAAACTGACGCTTAATGAAACAGGCCTGCCTGCCTTTCTCATCAGCTTTCATGGTTCACACAAGTGAGGCAAAACACAGACTGGGTAAAAGAGGCAAACAAGATAAATAATGTCACGTTGCATAGAAGTGGGCGTTTCACACAGCCAAGCAGATAGGAAGCTCGGTTGGCAACAAGGGGCCAGAGGTTGTTATTCTGGGTCCTTTCACCAAACCCTCAAACAGCTTTCAGAGTCAGAATCTTCACAACTTGCACGAGATAATGCTCTGGATTCCTACAGACGCTCAGGCTTTGTCTATATGTGGTTTAAAAGGTGTGACATTAGCAGGCATAAACTGGCAAGAGAAGAGCGTACATCAAACAACCCATGTTTGCCGCAAACTGAGCTTTAACTCCTTTGGCTTTAACTAACTGGAAGCATGGACTACCTTCTGCATACTGAAAGGCACCACTCAGCAAATATTGGACATTTTATTCTGTATTAGTCCACACAATACCCAAACTAAGCAACTTTGGGCATTCCATAGAAATGATGTGCATGACCATCCTATTAGCAGTATAGTTTTTCATCTTTGGTTAGCAATCTCTGCTCCCAAACAGAAGATCTTGCAGAATTTGACATCTGGTTAGGTCCCTTACTTTTCTCATCTTTCTGGCACTTACTCAGTATGCTTTCACTGCCACGTCATCCTGAAGCTCAGTAACTTTCACCTATCAAAATACTTTGGGGTGTAGCCACCTCCCACATTTGAAAATCCCCTCAATTTGGGCTCGCTTGTTACTCACGTAACCGCAACTCTTCCTATCTCAAACTAGGCACCCAGTGATATATCACTGACAAAGACAGTTATAAATGTCTTCTGGCCTACAGGCAGAAAGATGTCCTTCTGGACAACCCGTGGTCTCTTTGCACAGGTTGGGAATTTCCCAAGCCTCATGCACTTGCCTTCCTGATGATGCCACTGGAGTTCTCTTCCTCAACGGGGCTTCAAAGCAGATACCACCCTTAGAAAGGTCATGCTAGTAGATTAAATACCAAAGAATCTGCCAAGGATGTGAGAAAAAGAGGATGCTGATCTTAGTGTTCCATCAGAACTGCATTTTGTTGCTCATACAAAACCATATGTGAACAGTTGCCCCATGTATTAGTTTTAACAGCATCTGTAAATCTTTAACTACAAGCAAAAATAGTGCCTCACAGAACAAAGAAATCCAAACTCAAACTAGATCATTTTTAAATGGGAAGACTTTGCTTAAAAGGATGAAGTTCAGCCAAAAGTGAAACTTCAGTTGTTCAGTGAGAGCACCGAAATCAAATTCTCAGAACTGCATCATTCTGTCAGAATATTTAATGTTTCTGTCAGTCAGGGAGGTTTTCCGCTACTCAGGAAAAAATTCGTCCCTCAGCAGGTGGTGCTATAGCCCTTCAATCCACCCAAGAGTAAAAGCCTGTCTTCCAGTGCAGAAGTGAATGTCATGGAGTAGTGTCATTAAGGTCACCTCACCACTTTGCATGTGTGTGCGCGTGTGTGTCTACGCTGAACTTGTAAGTTAAATACTCACATAAGCTCATAGGTCAGACGGCATTTAAAGTCAGCAATTTCCATCTCACTTTGTGCACAGACGTCATTGTATCATACACTGAACAAAAGGAATCAGGGATCACACAAGAGAACTACAAAATGATCACATCACCTCATGTATAAGAAAAAAAATTGAAGAACTGCACAACTATTTAGTCCATTCTACATCATATTCTAAAATCTCATGAGCACAATACAAACAAACACTTGAAAATAGAAGATGATGGTATTGCTTCTGTTCTACGGGATGAGTTCTGGCTGTTAAAGCTGAACACGTCTGTGAGATGGGTTACTTACATACCTGCTATGAAACCTGCGAAATTTTCCATCGGAGCCCTGAGGGGCACCAGGCAGCCGCAGCTTCCCTGAGCAGCCCCCAGCCCCTCGGCCCTCTGCACATGGGCCCAGAGCCTCCACGCAAGCACCGCCCTGACCTGGTCCCCACAGGCCTACAGGGCAGGCTGCCTGTGCCCAGCCCCGTCCCCTGCAGCCTCCCTGGCCGCGCAGGGGGACCAGGGCATCCTGGCCGTTGCCGTGTCCCTGGTCCTGCGTGAACCTCAAAGCCGTGCTGGAGCAGCACCTCTGCTGCTACCAACTGGACTCCAGACCTGACTTGTTACCCTGTCTCCTCTAGGACCCCCGGTCAGCACCCCAGTCCTGATCACAGCACCCTGTTGGAAAGGGCACGGTGCTGTGGGGGTCCCAGCCCTGGCTCATTCTGAAGCTGCTTCCTAACATTAAGTGCAATGAACAACTACGTTCATTTGTTAGACAGGAGCACGCCGTGATCCATCTCTCAAATGCACAAGAGTCATCCACACTACACCAGACAGGTACAGAACAAAGTATTCATGGAGACTCATCTCCCAACTCCTACGGAAAACCCTTCAGGGGACTGCCAGGCTGGGGAGACTGATGAACATTTGCTCTCTTCATTTCACTCGCTCACATACCTACTACCTTCTCCAGCAATGTAGGAGCAAGTGCTAAGAAAGCCACTGGAAATCTAATTTGAGGCAACACTGCCCAAGAGGAGAGGAGGATCTGATACAGAGAGCTTATCAGTCACCCAACAGCTACTTCAAGGAACTAAACTTTGAAAAAAAAACCAAAACAAAAAAAACCCAACAAAAACCCCAACCGAACCCTCACATGCTTCCTATTGTAGGAGGGAAAGTCACACCCGTGCCATTTTTCCCAACTACAATGGAAGTGCGATGTTGGGAACGGAATCATTAAGGTGTTGCTCTTGCAGGAAGGTTTCTCTATAGGAACAAGGTTCTGACCACTAAACATGGCAAGAGCCAGTCCTGCAGGCTGGTGTACACAAAACCTCTGCTGAAATCCACAACAGTGGTGAGTCAGAACTGGAAATCAGGGTGGAATTTTGCCATGGTGCTTATTGCCATATCACTGTCAGTGTCTAGGGTCAATCCCAAAATGAAAATTAATACTGAAGTATTAATATACTTATATAATATACATTAAAAATATTTTTCTTTTTGCATAATAGTTATAGTTGTAATTATATCATATGAAAATACTATATGCATAACCATTCACAAGGCTACAATTGATGCATCAAGAAAGCACAACATTTTGTGTTACCAGGTCCTGGACATGAACGGTACCAGATGAGGGGGCGGTCAGGGCTGATGCCAGAAGTATCAGATGAACTATGAAATGTCTCAAACCCAGAGATGTCAAACATGCATGAATGAAGCAGCCTGGCTCTACTGCAGAGAGGAAGGACTCTTATTGCATTAGGGATGGGTATGAGGACCGCAAAGATGGAGGAGAAATGCTGAATTGTCAGTGTTTCAAATGAATAGATTACCTTCCAGCTCTGTTTTATTCCTTGAAAAAGGACTAATACAGAAACTGATTCCACTGTGTGAATAAGGCCTAAAAATGCAGCAGTTTAGGAAACTCCTTTAAAAACGTTACTCAACTCCTATCCTTTCACCGAAATCTTCATTTCAGGTGCTCACACAAACTGTAACTCACTGTAACTGACAAGTGAAGTCCAGAAGAGGTTGCTTTGGTTTACAGAATCAGCAAAGGCAGCCTAAACTTGCAAATCATCTCACCTCAATCAGAAGATTCCTCAAAGCCCTGGTTCTTGAAAGGAGATCAAAAGAATCTTTTCAGATGGAACTGTACCTCAACTGTAGATCCACGGTGCAAGAAACATTTAAGGCACACGTATGTAGTCAAGGAGCTATATGCTAGTTTTATTTGTAAAATACTTTATTCCTAACAGCAAAATACTGTAATTTTATTTTATAAAAGTTAGCAAAAATTGATACATTTGAAACAGAAACAAGAAAACTATTTCTACTTTTATTCAATTATACAATTCTCTTTTCAATATGGAAGCTATAGGTATGCACCACACTAACAGATTTCAGTGCCAGACAGGTCATTCAATAAATATATCATTCTACCATTAAAATCTGTGAAGGACAGTGAAAAAGTTTCATAAAACTACTGAAAAAATATAAGCATTTTTGGCTTCTTCTGAGATCTGGAACTAGTAATATCTACACACAACAAAATTCTCGGCATTTACAAGAATGATTGTATAGAACAGTAACAGCAGAATTTGTTAGTAGTAAACCAGAAGAACCAAGTTGCAGTACAACATTTGTAGTAAAATATTTTAGAAATTCAGCCTATTTCTTAAATCCTACAGAAGAGTTCGGCAAGAGGTGGAAGGGGAAACTTAAATTACTAATTTCATATCTGGTAAGGCCATTGCATATCCTAACTTGCAATAAAAAAGCTGATCCTATACTGATATAATAAACACTGCCTGTTTGTTAGGAATAGACATTAAAGTGAGAACAAGGAATTGCACTATTTTATCCTATTGCCAACAAAAAAAACCCCAAGCCATGAAACGTTTGCCTCGGAGAGGACAGATTTAGTTAAATCTTGTTCTGCTACATACACAGGCACAGTTTTGGAAGCCACAGTTGCATCCGCTTTCAGAGGTGAAACTGGTTCCCTGTGTCAGCTTTCTGAGAAGCTTCTTTCTGCACTCAAACAAAATGCAAGTAGCAAGGCAAGTTCACGCACCAGCTAGCCAATACTTAGACAGTGAGAGGACTGTGTGACTGATGCTGGAAAAACAAGTAACAGAAAGGCATATACTGAGTACTTCCTCTTTTGAAAACAAACAAACAAAAAAACCAAATGAAAACAAAAAACCCAATAAAAACCTCAAACAAAAGAACCCAACAAAAAAAAAAAAAAAGGCATTAACTTCTGTACAGTTACTGCCGTTGAATTTCAACTTACAAATGAAACTGAGGATGTGAAATTGTATATATATAGTCATTCATTTTAATTTATTTTCATGAGTTCAACATCCAAGTAGTTCTCAAAATTACTTTTTTTTTTTTTTACAGTATTTGGGAGTTGTTTGTTTTGTTTTTGTTTTAATACATAATTCAGTGCACCAATAAATGTTAGTGTTGTGCAGACAGAAAAGAAAGGCAAAGGCGTGAAGGTTTCATTGACAACAACTTCCTCCTCCAAGTGATAAAGGAGCCAACAAGGAGAGGTACTTTGCTGGACCTCATACACATCTACGACGAGGGGCTTGTTGGGAATGTGAAGGTCAAAAGCAGCCTTAGCTGCAATGACCACGAGATGGTGGAGTTCAGGATCCTGAGAGGAGGAAGGAGGATAAAAAGCAGGCTCACAATCCAGGACTTTGAGAGCAGACTTTGGTCTCCACAAAAATCTGCTAAGAATCCTATGGTATTAGGGCCCTGGAGAGAAGATAAGCCCAAGAAAGTTGGTTAAAATTCAAGGATGACCTCCAAGCTCCACAGAGATGCACCTCAATGAACAAGAAGGCAAAAATGCCAGGAGGCCTGGGTGGATGAACAAGGAGCTTCTGGACAAACTCAAACACAAAAAAGGAAGCATGCAGAGGGTGGAAGAAAGCACAAGTAACCTGGGAGGAATACAGTGACATTGTCTGAACATCCACAGATTAAGTTAGGAAAGCTAAAGCCCAACTGGAATTGAATGTGTCCAGGGATGTCAGAGACAAGAAGAAGGGCTTCTGTAAGTACACAGGTGACAAAAGGAAGGCTAGGGAAAATGTGGGCCCACTGCTGAATGAGGCAGGGGACCTGGTGATACACGACACAGAAAAGGCTGAGGCATTCAATGCCACCTTTGCCTCAGCCTTTACTAGCGAGACCGGCCTTCAGGAATCCCAGAGACCAAGGGGAAAGGCTGGAGCAAGGAAGACAGACACTGGGCGGCAGAGAATCTGGCCAAGGAACGCTCAAGCAAACTGGACATACATTAAATCCAAGGTGCACCCATAAGTGCTGAGGGAGCTGGCTGATGTCATTGTGAGGCCACTCTTGATAACCTTTGATCAATCAAGGCGAACGGGAGAAGCACCCGAAGACTGGACGAAAGCAGATGTCACTGCTATCCTGAAGGAGGGCAAGGAGGAGAACCCAGGGAACTACAGGCCAGTCAGCCTCACCTCCATCCCTGGGGAGGTGATGGAACAGCTAATGCTGGAAACCATTTCCAAGCACATGAAGGACAAGAATGCCATCAAGTAGTTGTCACCGCATGGCTTCCCCAAGGGGGAGTCATGCTTGTCCAACTCCATGCACTTCTACGATAAAGTGACTGGACTGGCAGATGAGGAGAGCAGTGGATACGGTCTACCTGGACTTGAGGAAGGCCTTCAACACTGCCTTCCATAAGATCCTCAGAGACAAGCTGTTGATGTATGGGCTGGGTGAGCAGACAGTGACGTGGATTGGAAACTGGCTGAATGGCCGGGCCCAGAGGGTGGTGATCAGCAGCACAAAGTCCAGTTGGAGGCTGGTTTCTAGTGGAGTACCTCAGGGGTCACTACTGGGTCTGATCCTGTTTAACATCTTCATTAATGATCGGTATGATGGGGCAGAGCGTACCCTGGATTGTGCTGGTGGACACCAAGTTGACTGTGAGCCACCAATGTGCCCTTGCCAGAAAAGTGGCTAATGGTGACCTGGGCTGCATTAGGCAAAGTGTTGCCAGCAGGTTGAGGGAGGTGATCCTTCCCCTCTCCTCAGCACTGGTGAGGCCACACCTGGAGTGCTGGGTCCAGCTCTAGGCATCCCAGTACAACAGAGACATGAACATACTGGAGAGAGTCCAATGAAGGGCCACAAAGATAATGAAGGGATGTGAGCATCTCTTCTAAGAGGAAAGGCTGAGAGAGCTGAAACTGTTCAGCCGGGAGAAGAAAAGGCTGAAGGGTGATCTCATAGATGTATATGTTTAGCTGAGGGGAAGGTGCAAAGAGGATGGAGCAAAAAGGATGGCACCAGACTCTTCTCAGTGGTGCCTCTGGTCCTGTCACTGGGCAATGGGCACAAACTGAAACACAGAAGGTTCCATCTGAACATCAGGAAACAGGTTTTTTTACTGTGATAGTGACTGAGTCCTTGCACAGTTTGCCCAGGAAGGTTGTCGAGTCTCCATCCTTGGAGATATTAAAAAGCTGTCTGGACATGGTCGTGGCCTACTGGCTCTGGGTGGCCCTGATTGAGCAGGAGGAGAGGACCAGATAACATACAGAGGTCCCTTCCAACCTTGACCAGTCTGTGACTCTGTGAATAATCACTGCACATAAACATTCCTAGCCTGGTAGACCTGAGTATTAAAAGCTATGATTATGAGCTTGGGAAGGCGTATCACTGATGCTGGTCATCTGATTGCATACCAACATGTGCCCTCAGTTTTAACAGCGGGACCAATGACTCGAAGCTGATGGAAATTATTATTTCTAAAATCTGAATTAGGATCCAAATCCTCTAGATGCAAGTTGCAGCAGATTTGCATCTTGTGGACATCCACACCAGTGGATGAGACACATGCCACTGAAGACCAAGCAGACCAAGCCCCTGAAGAAAATATTTTTTTTTTCATTTTCATTAAGAAAAAACAGAACCAATCATTAGACTGTTTGTTCTGCATGTTTTTGTAGATCTAAATCAGAGCAAAGAAAGTATTACCAACTGTACTTACATTGTTGTCTGCCTCTTTCTTTATCCTACAACAAAGACTGGTATAGGAGGCAAAAAAAGTGAGAAAAAACAGATTAACTAGATACAATTTTAAAAAAAAGGTCTTTTTTCCTTTCTGCATCAGATATTTTTGCTTAAAATATCCAATTGTCAAAGCAAATTTAATTCCTCACACATAATGAGACAATTTAGCTGGCTGGAAGTCTTCCTCCAAGGATGACCATTCTTTCCTCTCCACATTTCTATCTGTTTCTGCCGAATTGATGCGCAGTGCATCTTTTCTAATCAGATTAATCTTTCAGAGTCAATGAATGATGAGAAGGTGCTTTTGGGAGAAAGCGCATCACAAATGCTACAGGGAGCAGTGGAAGTAATTTCTGAGGAGCACAAATTCTACTTAGACAAGGAGTTAGGGTTCCCAAGTCTTCTGCTAAGTTTGGTCTCAAGAAATAATACTATTTAGTGCTGCAGACAACTCAATATAATTGGAAAACTCAATGTAGTAGGCTTCTAGTTGGGATTTATAAAAACCTGCTAAATTAAGATTTGAGACAGATGTTAGAGAGCTTCAGTCCATGAGATTGATAGTGTCACTTTCAAATGGCTTTACTGAAGTGGGACTCTGTGGAGGACTCTTTGCACTCAATGGTGGCACTGCCAAGACTTTCCGGCGGATTCCAACTGTAGCTTTTTTATGGTCATGTCTGAGACTGCGGATTGTGCTGTTTATGGCAGCCACGCATGCCTTCCAATCATATCCAGTTTCCTTCAGATCAAAGGATGGATAATTCTCTTGAAGAAAGTCTAAAAATAAACATGTATATAATAGTGAGTTATCAATTATTTATGCAAGCTATATACTCTGTGGATGTAATTAAGCCAAAACAAGTGCATGCTACCAAAATAGGATAGCTAGACATATTACAAAGCTTGAAGAGCAAAGCTAGAGAGCAGATATTTTTTCCTCCTCTTTCTGTTTAATTTGAAAGTGAGTAACAAAAGGTTTAAGCATAAAAACAAAGCATGCAAAGAAAGCATGTAACCATGTACGCAAGCTTGATCCCCTGAAGTGCTGAATAACTTCAGCTTCTTAAATGTGGTCAACCAGAGCAAAGAAAACTCAGGCTCCATTTCAAAATGAGTAGTATTTGGCAGGACCAAGCCCTCCTTCAGAGGATCTCTGACAACTATACTCACTAAAATGAAACACAGCAATTCAATGTTACACAGCTGTGGAAGAACAACAGTGACAGAAAAGCTGCAAAAGCTTGTTCCTTACCATACTGCAACAAGATCGGTAAACAAATACTTGAGTTCAGTAGCAATAGGATAAATAAGGTAAGACTATGGTAAGTCTTTCTCCCCTTCAACTATGGCACCCTTCTCCTCTTCAACAAGATGAGTAGTTTTAAAAGCATTTTTCAATTTTTATTTTTTTTTAATTACCAAGGAGTGATTGTCCTTCTGAGCTTAGCTGAACTACATGTTCACTCTAAGAAAGTCTGAAAGATTTAAATAAGCACCAAAAAGGAATTCTCAGCTGTAATTTCAAATCAAAGGCAATACAATTTCTACTCTGATTAGCATATTTATCTTAGTAGAATGAAAGGTATAGCTAGTTGATATGTTAGTTTTGTTCTTCCATTACTCTCACATATACTAGCAATAAAAAAAAAATCTAATATTTTCTAAATAATTTCTAAATAATTGTTTACAGTTGCTATTTTAACTTGTAGTTCCAAACCTGGAACTATTTTGCCAGAAAAGCATGGGTCTAAAGGAAGAAAATAACAAAGAGGAAAAAACTTCTGCTCTTGCAGTTTACTCTGCTCCAGGAGGGGTAGAGTGGGGAGTGAACAAGAGCTCTTTAGGTTCTTTCATTCCCAGCTTGCTCCTGTAATAAACTATGCTGACAAAGGATACACAAGCTGTTGGCTGAAGAAGGGAGGCTCTCTTCCCCTCCACTCCTGACAGCAAATTCAAGAGAATGCTTGGCCTCAGAGCTACAGCACTGAGCAGGAATTCCTACTACCAGGCCTACAGAGCCTTTGTAAACGCCCCACGAAACAGCTTTTAAATTATACATTTTCTTTCACAGAAATCAACCAATTGTTGGGACTACAGTAAGGCTATGTAGGGCCCCTTCTTGCTCTGCAGGGTTACATTGGAGGAGCTGATGCTGCCATCCAATCAGGCTACATTATAACGTTAAAGAAAATAGTGGCAGGGACTGCCCTCTCATACCAGAGTCAAGTGACATGGCCTGGCTGCAACCACAACACAGAGGACTTTGTCTTAGCGCTGCAGCAACACCACGTGGGCTCCAGAACAAGTGAGAGACCCACTTAATACATCTGTCAAAATAATCTTAAGCTCAAAATGTCATGAAACAAAATATGTGTCCCAAAAATATGGGAGTATGTGGAGACACGTAAAGTGGCAAAATGTCCCAGGCCAGTGGTGAAGGAACGTGTCCAGTTTGAGAAAGCTCACCCTTATGCATAGTCTTGCTATGTTGGGAATGGTTTCTGGCATGCTCTGTCCCTCAAGCCACACCAGGCATCACTCCAGAGAGCACAAGTCCCAGCCCCATTTTATTTAGCACTATTGCTGTATCCTCAGAGGCAATCTTGCCACACCTGTGGAGCTGTTAGGCTGCACTGTCCAGATCTTAACCACCCTTTCAACCTCCCTACACACAGGCAGGGAGGAGAAGCAGTTTCAGATTTGTTAGAGGAGATGCACATTGAAAAAAAAAAAAAACTTGTGATGAATCATAGAATGTCTCAAGCTGGAAGGAACCCACAATGATCATTAGAGTTCAACTCCCTACTCTTTGCAGAACTACCTAAATCATATGACTAAGAGCATCGTCCAGATGCAGGCAACTAGTCAAATACACAACTTCACTAACCCAGTGATCACTATTGCACAGTGATATCATAAGCAAACGGAGGTAAAACCCTACATCAAGCCAGTAGTGTTCGGTAATGCTGAAGACATTCAACTATTACATTGCCTGCAGCTTGGGATCCAGCCCAGTAAGTAACATCACACAAGCAAAACTTAAGAATGCCTGGTAAAGTATTTTCTCTTCACATTTCTCATAGAAAAAGCCAATGAAAATAACAAGACCACCACAGAAAATTAAAGAAAAGGTGAAAAGATTTCTGTATTGCGTGACTAAACCTTTTCAAATATGTTGAACTCTCTCTTTAAGGTATTGTGATAGCCACAGAGCAATTGGCCACCAAAAACCTGATGATCTTTGCCCCAACACCATTGTTTGTACTGGCCATATTTAACTCTTACCAGATAATGCCCACTTCTGTGTGATAACCCATAGGCCTTTTTCTCCTATAACCTGCTTCACATTCCTCCTCACTTGCTACATAGCTGTTGTGTTAATTCTACTGTCACAGTCCTGCTTACTTTATCCAACTTTGCAGGAGGGACCCTACAGTCAATACTGCCACCAAGCATCACACCCCAACCTTTTCTGTGAAGAGCGCTATAACCTGCTGTGCACTACCGCTGCTTGGCCTGCCTAGCCCCTATCTCAAGGAATTATCCCCATACCCTCCAGAATCCTCTGGGACTGCTTCTATCTCCCACTGTATGGCCCTTTCAGGCAGATGCCATGGACACCGAGTTTCCTCATATGAACCAGGTTTGTGATCTGGAGACTTTCTTGAGTTGTTTAAATATAACTTCATCTCCTTTCTCACAACTTGTTCCACTGCTTACACTAATACCTGTCAGAACACTTTCACAGACTTATTTCTGAATCTCCATGGTTTGGTCATAGGATACAAAGTTTATCACTCTTGTTAATTTCCCCACTTTATCATCTTAACAGGTATTTTCTTACCTACCTCTGAGAGCATTAATTCTGTTGCAGTCCAATGGGCTCATGCCACGTTCAAGATTACCATATACGTTGCTTTTTACCAGCACATCTTCGGTGAACATATGACGAATTAGGTACCGAGCTGACAACTCTGGTCGAGACTTCCCCTTAGCTACATAAATGACTGAGAAAGGCAACTGAACATTGCGCCATGGACTCCCAAGAAGTTCTAGAAAGGATGTCACAGAGAGAGAGAGAAATTTTACTTATTCAATATGGACCATGCTTCAAAGCGGCTGTATTACACTAGAACTAGGACACAAAGTTCTCCCCGAAATTACAGTACTTGCTCGGAAAGACCAGAGCAAAACCGTAATGCTACAGCTAATACTAAAATGCAACAGATTGTAGACAGATGTCCAAGTAGCCAAAAAAACCTGCCTGTTTTACAACAATGTAACAGCACTTCTGATAAGCTTTCAGCAATGCTAGCAATGTAACCTGCATTATTAATGATTGCTTTCTAAACTGTTTTCACCCACATGAAAAGATGCTGCTGTTCCAATTACATTAGTAAATGAAAGTTTTGCTATTTCAGTGGTGCTTAGATCCTGTAAATGGAAACTGAAAAACAGTGAATATATTTAACTACTTCAATCTGGCTCCACTGCAGACATTAAAAAAAAAAAAAGTACAGTACAACAGGAGGTCTGTGGGATCAGAATAGTACTAACAAATCTTGGGTACAGGACTAGATCTGATAAAGCACCAAAGTAATTCTAATCAAATATAAATTATTTCCAAGGGCAACTAATCTCAGTTCATTTTTCTTGAAGCTCTCTAGAGAGATCACATGCTGTACAAGGAATTTTTTCCAATACATTTGTACATTGTGCATTTTTATAAAAAAAAACCAAACAACAAAAAACAAGAAACATTAAGGCTGCTTTAATATTTTTATTGTCCTAAATTGTCAGTTTTACAGAAAGATGTGCTTTTCTTCTGAAATTGCAATGCTATTCTGAGCTAGCTTACTCCATATTAAGGCAGAGTATTTACCAAATGAAAAAGAGCAGGGCAACTACAAAATAATTCTTGAAAAATAATTATTCAGAGAAACTGAACAGAATATCTTACAGCTGAACTTTCCAATCTTACAGCTCAACTTTCCAGTCTTACAGTGGATATGCATTATGGGACACTGATAGATGCAAACATTTGTTCTGCTGGCCAGATAATGTTCCTTCTAGTTCCCATGAAGACTTTCTCTCTCTCTCTCTCTATATATATATACACACACACCCCCCATGTGACTGCCTTAAGAGGAAAAAGAAGAGTCACATAGTTCAGTAAATCCCTTTACTACACAATTTCACCTACAGTAGCATCTTCTGCCTCTCATTGACTGTTTAAAACACACATCCAGAATATGAAAATTTCTTAATTTACCCATAGGTTCCAAAGACTGTGGTTTCTTGACTGAAGGTGTGTGGAAAGCTTCTGGAAACTTATCCAATCCTGAATTCTGTGATGCGTCAGTTGTACAGATGGTCATTTTCTGAGAGTTTTGAGAATTGCCTTCACTATCTTCACTATAATTTAAATCTATGCAGTGAGATGTATCTGGAGCATCAGCCACTTTTTCTTTCCCTTCAGCTGTCTCCTGAAACATTAAATGAGGTTAGCACATGCACTGGGAGTTCTCTAGTTAGTGTTCCAGTCCATTTCCCCTTTAGTATAAATTAGATTTCAGATATTTACAAGACAGTTACTCCTGAATTTCAATAATGAAAACCACAAGTGAAACAGATACTAAATACTCAGATTTGTACAAAGCTTTTGAGAAGCAGAGGTAAATGGAGCTAGAGGTGTTTTGGGAGTGATGTTTTGGTCAATGTAAGGTTGAAATGCACGGCTGAATGTATCTGAAGGAAAGCCTGTGAAAACAGTGCTAGCAGCTACATCTTTAAGCTTACAATCAAATTTGACACTACTTCTGGACAACATTCACAGTGCTTTCTTTTTAGGATCCTATGCTTAAACATCTTTTAACTGTATGCTGGACACATGAGCAGGATGAGGTAGAGCAAGAGAAAGGGATATGCTTCCAGTATTCCCCATATGGAATTAGTGCTGCAGTCAGCAAGCCTATGCTGAGCAATGCAGAGACAGAACCCAAGGAATTTCTAATTAGAGCACTTGTATGATGAGAAGTTCAAATAATTAATTTGAGAAAGAACCACAAAACTTAGTACTTAATAAATTATCACCTTGAGACAACTTACTGGGTTTATTTTTGTTTCACAGCGCAAACAGTGGATCATAGCATTGACATTTGTGATACAGGTTTTCCAGTCTTTTCCGTGCTCGCTCAAATCATAGTTTGGAAAGTTAGTTGCAAGAAATTCTGCATATAAAATGTAGAAAATTTTTTAAGCTTCATGACTAAAAGAGGTATTTAAAAGTATTCTAATTTAGAAAGAAAGAGAGAAAGCTAAGAAATGCTTCATATTTACTGTTGTCTATTTAGAAGCTTTAGATTTCCAGTTTTAATTAGATAATAAACTCACATTTTGAAGATAAGCAGCACTATGAATTTAAGATGCACACTGATACTTTTATTAAGCATTTCCTGGTAGAATCAGGAGAAAGGTGTGATTTATCATACTAACTTTATTAAAAACAAAACAAGCAAAAAACTCCCCGCAAAAAACACTCACAAACTAACCACCCCACAAAAAAGATACAGGTTGCTGATGCTGCCAATACTTCACATAGCTTAAGTAATCTCCCAACCTTTAAGAAGGAAAAAAGCAGATGTATAGGTTCATGTATACGTGCCATGGGATCTGTGTAAATGGCTTGACATTTAAAAAAAAAAAACAAAACAAAACAAAAAAACAACAACCCACAAACAAAAAATGCTCTCCCCATCTTCACCATTTCTCAAACAGGAGAAGTCAATTTAAAAGAAAGAAAAGAATATTTAAGAATCACTAGTTAACGTTTGCCCCAAGTATACCATGGCTACAAAAAAACCAAACCAAACAAAACCTGAACCACAAAAAACCAAAACCAACCAACCAAAAAAATCCACAAAACCTGTGCCACACACACCACAAACTAAATAGTAATGAAAAATTTAGAAACGGTCAGCATGACTGATGAACATGAAGTACACTAAACGAGGAGAAATCAGAATTGCTTTACCACATTGAAGACAGACAAACATTGAAAATCACAAAGCAGGAATTTCACAACCAAGAAACACAGAGTGGAGCACATCTACTATTGCATTTACCTGTTCACCAGTTGCTAGACAATGATTAGCAGAAGCATACAGAAAAGGACTCCTTGTAAGTTAAAAACTTTGTTAAGTATTAAAGAAGTAAATCTGTGCATTTTGAAAGGTAACATACCTCTTATTGCAGCAATTTTGTTTGGATCCAGTGTTCTGCGCCCTCGTGCACTCACTCCCATAATGCTGCACAATAACGTTTCCTTGGGGAACAAGACACGAACTAAATAGCGTGCTGCATACTTTGGTTTAGTCTTTTGCCGAGCTTTCATCAAATAGTTTCCAAGAACTTTTACATTTCTCACTGGGTCACCAACAAACTCTTTTGTAAAACAAAAACATTTAAAGAAAAAAAAATAATTAAAAACTCGAGCAAGTTGTTTAAAAAAAAAAACAAAAAACCCCAAACTTTTTCAAACTCTTTCTCTTAACCTCTATGGTACTTTTGGTATACATTCTCTGCTGCAGCTAATTCTTCTATGCATTACTTAACTTTGCTCTTACAAAAGCAGCTTTAAATTGAATGGTAACAGAAATATCTTTTTTTAATTCACATTAACCACCAACATAACTGAAATAACACCCAAGAAAATACATTAAACATGTAAGAGTCCAAAGTGTTCAGATGATTTCGCACTATTTGCACACATGCAGATACCATGTGTGTTTTGAAGACAATGACCCATGAAGAACAGCATATCCATACATAGTACTGCTAAATCATACGCTGTTTACAAACTCACAGATAAATATCCAAGTATTTCATCTACTATTCATGCAGCTTTTCAGCCATATGAACTTATTTTTTAGACCAAAAGCAACCAAACACTCATAGCCCAGCCTTCCACATAACTCAGGGCATTTACACTTTTAGAAAGAAACACATTAGTTTTTAAAACATGGTGCTATTTTACATGTGCTTGTTTATTAGAATGCAATGATCTATTGATTTCTTCATTTTCTGTGGAATTAAACATTTTGAAAGAAACCGAACACTGGAGGACTTGAGGATATTAGGGATTTTTCACTGATAAAGTCCTCCACAAGAAAAAAACCCAGATATTTCCTTCACACAAATCAGGTAAGCTGCGTTCTTAAATGCAGAACATGTACACAGGCATATGCCTCACTTAGCTTTACTGGCCTTTTAAGTAATGTGTACATGCTATGCATATGTTTATGACACATACCCAGGTTAAAACTCATTTACATCAAGAGCACCAAGAGAGAAAAAAAGAGCTTAGTCTTAAAAGAATCCAAAGCACGTACTGTAAATCAAAGGCTGGTGGCAGTCTCTATAACTGTATACACACTGCAGAGGTTTTCAAGTGCTCCCTGGCTTATTAAACATTCCTATGACCTTTGTTTCAAGAGTTTTAAACAGTATTCCATTATAGAAATGCTTGTAAGGCAGCCACTTCTGCTCCTTTACTTTTGCTAAATAATGCTAAAGATATTTCTTTAGGCATATTTATTTTACGCTAGCAGCAGTTTTTCAGCCTACATTTCTGAGAATTTATACAAAGGAACTCACCAAAGCTAGGATTGATGGAGACTGAAGAAGATGGTAGTTCTTCACTGATGTTCACGCTCCCAGATGCATTTCTGTAGTTCACCACCACAGCATTATTTCCCAAACTGGTCTCAGCTGGTGCTGGCATCGATGATGATGCCACTGGTGAAGATGCAATGTTCGCAGTATTTTCCCCATGATCAAATTTTGTAGCCAGTGTTGCAGAAAGGTCAGGCATCCTGTTGGTTGCTGTGTATGATGAATGCAATGAATGTGTAGAAACTATAGTGGGGAGTGGTGGGCTCTGCCTACAAACAGGCTGCTGTGATTCAAGCTGAAGGCTCTGTTGAACGTGTTTTATGGTGGAGTTGACCTGAACATGGCCATTTTGTAAAGCAACCCTTATGACTGGGCTATGCCTTCCCTGGCCTGGTGAAGAGAGATGAAGACTTGATTCCCTTTCCATGGATTTTTGTACTCTTATTTTTCCTTGGGGCAAATGACTGGAACTTCTGTATGTAAATCCAACTGGTTTCTGCAAACGTGATTCAGAAAACAAATAAAAGGTTAGACATATTTGGTCATTTTTTAATTTTGCAAACCAGGAAGATTAGATTTTAGTAGTTATGCTATTAGCAACAGACTCTTCATTGAAGTATGAAACCAGTGCTATTACTTTTTAAGCCTTCCCTCTACTTTCTTTTATTCTCACTTGTAGTTCCAATACTAAGAGTTTATCTGGTCAGCTTCAATGTTTCTCAAGTTTTTTCCACCTGGGGTGCTGGCACAATTGCTTTCTAAAAAGACAGAAAAATATATAGTGAGAAAGGCAGCTCTGTAAAGGCTCTCAAAAAAAGCTCTCTAAAAAAAGGATAGGCAAAATAAGAGTTAAAATTTGTCAGCCATTGACCCAGTCTGCTGAATTTTCAAGGGATGTCTCCACTGCCATGTTAGCTTCCTTTTAAACAAGAAAAAACCACCCTACAATTCACTTGCTTTCCTAGATACCTCTTAATTCTTTGCTTGCTAGCTGAAAACATTCAGATCTTGTCGACAATGGAAAATTCCAAAGACACTAAACACAGGGCTATGTTTTCCACCACTTGGAGTACTTTTATTAAGAAACATATGCACCCTAAGGCATACATTCTAGTTCAAAACACAAGTCACTGAGCACGAGCTACCAAGTGTAGCTTACGTGTGAGTTTGAGTTTGGGTTTCTTGTTTGCTTTTCTTCTTGTTTAGTTTTTTGTTGTGTTTTTTGGTTGTGGGGTTTTTTTTGTTGTTTTTTTTTTACAGAAATATTATTATAATTCCACCCTTGTAACCTTTAAAAATCTATGACCTGAAGAAAGGCTTATGTGTCTGACAGTTTGTCCACTTCTTCGGCTATTGGAGTTGATCTAATAAAAAAAATAGTACCTTTACCACCAACCTTTCCTTATTTATATCCTTAGCTCATCACAGATACAACAATGGTACAGCTATTAAAAAAAAAATAAAAAAAAAATCTATCTTTAGAACCATCAAAAATGCTGTAAAGTGCTAGCAGAACGTAAGAAAATGGTTGGCAGGTTGTATTTGGTAAAAGCCTTCAAAAAAAGCAGGGCAGGTCACTTAATCTGAACATTGAAGCAGTTGCCATCCCACATGATCAGAGAGGAAGGTAAGACAGCAGAGGTCACAGGATCCAAGACCAGTTTGTTCCCTGAATCTCATATTTTTGGATGTGTGGACAACACAAGCTTGGAGTTATCAATAAAGATGCATTCCCAAATAAAATCTAGTATCCTACGCATAATTGACACGCACGAGAAAGTCATCAGTTTTACCCACCCTTAAAGCAAATGGCCTTACTGATGTCTTGACACCTCCTGACAGCAGGATCACCTTTGCCACATTAAAAGCTTTGCAGTATTGTTGACAAAGAAAGGTCATTATAGATTTTACGACCTTCAAAAATCATGCTATGTTTTACTCCTAAAGAGCATTGTTACAAGTACTAATATTTATCTCCTTAGTTAACAGTGGATTGACCATATGAACAAAATGGGTAGTATGCACTCAATATCAAACCTTCTTAAAAATTTTTAAAAAAGGTATTTTATTAGAAAACCCCCCCCACAATTCTATACTGTAATAGTTACAACAACACACTGTTGAGATCCAAAAATCAGTCCATTGAACCAGCCTGTGTGAGTGATGCATAAACTCTCTTCTAACTGGAGAAGCCAATGAGACAGTACACCACATCCCGTAAAGCAGCAACACCAATACACCTAAGTTTAAGACATAACCTACACAATTAATTTCTGTTTCTTCCAACACAAACAGAATTTTACAGCATCTATCACAGCATCCTGAATTTGATGGGGGCCACTGGTCATTCTGTGGCCACTGGTCAATAGCACCACAGGTGACTGAAGCTAGTATATAATAAGAAATGTAGAATAATTAAATTGAAAAGGATTTTAAGTCTACTACTTTCCTACTAATTTTAATCTTAGTGAAAGGAGAGGATTTTTTTTAAGTAAGTATCAGAGGAAGCGAGAGAATTAAAGGAAAAAATAAATGTCTTAGGTCTTTAATACTCACGGGTTTGAGTAACAGTGGCTTTACCCGAGTATGCTGCATTTCTGAGACCTTCCGATGAAGCAGATCAAATTTTTTATCCAATTTCTGAATGGCATCATACATGGCCTGACAACAAATGTAAGGGTGAAAACAGTATTGTTTCACAAGAACCCAATTTAAATCTGAAGAAATCAAGAAAGTTCCATTAAAGGCAAAATTCCCCTTCTAAAACTGGGTAATATCTGAGGATAATATATAGATTCTGTAAGCATATTAAAAATCAGCTTAGATACAAAATGCAAATAACAATAGTAAATACCACAGTAAAAAGAATTCTCAGAGAAGCTTACTCCTGCAACTTTAACATGGCTGGCACTTAAAGGTTGTTCTTCCTGCTTCCAGCAGATGTTTTATTTTTATCTATTAGGTACATTTTGTTTTACAATGAAAAGCTGCTAACAAGTTCTAAAGTAAGTTAGGTATTATGATATGCTATTTTAAGTCACAACAAGTCTCCAATATTTTGGTGGCTGCCTATAAATCTTTTACCTCTGTAATTGATTTCTAGATCACCAATGGTAAATATATTTAGAAAAATACTATTTGTAAAGTAAAAATCTCAGCTGGAATTGAATGTGTCCAGGGATGTCAGAGACAACAAGAAGGGCTTCTGTAAGTACACAGGTGACAAAAGGAAGGCTAGGGAAAATGTGGGCCCACTGCTGAATGAGGCAGGGGACCTGGTGATACACGACACAGAAAAGGCTGAGGCATTCAATGCCACCTTTGCCTCAGCCTTTACTAGCGAGACCGGCCTTCAGGAATCCCAGAGACCAAGGGGAAAGGCTGGAGCAAGGAAGACAGACACTGGGCGGCAGAGAATCTGGCCAAGGAACGCTCAAGCAAACTGGACATACATTAAATCCAAGGTGCACCCATAAGTGCTGAGGGAGCTGGCTGATGTCATTGTGAGGCCACTCTTGATAACCTTTGATCAATCAAGGCGAACGGGAGAAGCACCCGAAGACTGGACGAAAGCAGATGTCACTGCTATCCTGAAGGAGGGCAAGGAGGAGAACCCAGGGAACTACAGGCCAGTCAGCCTCACCTCCATCCCTGGGGAGGTGATGGAACAGCTAATGCTGGAAACCATTTCCAAGCAGATGAAGGACAAGAATGCCATCAAGTAGTTGTCACCGCATGGCTTCCCCAAGGGGGAGTCATGCTTGTCCAACTCCATGCACTTCTACGATAAAGTGACTGGACTGGCAGATGAGGAGAGCAGTGGATACGGTCTACCTGGACTTGAGGAAGGCCTTCAACACTGCCTTCCATAAGATCCTCAGAGACAAGCTGTTGATGTATGGGCTGGGTGAGCAGACAGTGACGTGGATTGGAAACTGGCTGAATGGCCGGGCCCAGAGGGTGGTGGATCAGCAGCACAAAGTCCAGTTGGAGGCTGGTTTCTAGTGGAGTACCTCAGGGGTCACTACTGGGTCTGATCCTGTTTAACATCTTCATTAATGATTGGTATGATGGGGCAGAGCACACCTTCAGCAAGACTGCAGATGACACCAGGCCGGCAGGAGTGGCTGATACACCAGGGGGTCATGCTGCCATCCAGAGGATCATCAACAGGCAGGAGAAATGGGCTGACAGGAACCTCATGAAGCACAAGAATAAGAAGCACAATGTCCTGCAGAGGAACAACTCCAGACACCAGTACACGCTGGGGGGCAGCCAGCTGGAAAGCGGCTTGGCAGAAAAGGACCTGGGGTCTCCTGGTCATCACTAAGTTAAACATGAGCCAGCAATGTGCCCTTGCCACAAAAGCTGGCTAATGGTATCCTGGGCTGCATTAGGCAAAGCATTGCCAGCAGGTCAAAGGTGGTGATCCTTCCCCTCTCCTCAGCACTGGTGAGACCACATGTGGAGTGCTGATCCAGCTCTGGGCTCTCCAGTACAACAGAGACATGGACATACTGGAGAGAGTCCCGCAAAGGGCCATGAAGATGATGAAGGGATGGGAGCATCTCTCCTATGAAGACAGGCTAAGATTGCTGGGACTTAGCTGAGGTTTCAATATGGCAGCTGTCATTTAAAAAAATTAAATATCCTTAGACACCCAAAAAAAAAAAAAAAAAAAAAAAAAAAAAAAAAACAAAATCTTCCCAAAATTTAGAAACATCTCAAGAGAACAGTAAGAGACCTTCAATCATTGTGACCAGTACAGGCATTATTGAAAGGCTTAATGTAGCCCTAGGGTAGATTTACTGGGAGGAAGTGCTAACAGCGTGGGGAAGGAGACAGAAAGGGGCTAGTAGGCATCAAAAGAGGCTATAGCTTCTCAGTACTGCTACTTGCTACAGCACACATTCCCAGATGAGCAGCAAGATTGTTACTCATACAATCTTAGTCAATTTTCTTTCACAGCATCGCCAAATATATGCTGAAAGAGTCTTACAAGACTTGGCTACAAGCCACTCACAAATTATGTTCCCTAAAGCATGGCCTGAATGTCTTTCACTCTACAGAGAGTACTGTGACTCCAGAATCACTTAAGCACTCTCCTGAATAAATATGGGATGCTTTTAATTTTCAGTGCAGCGATTTTCAATCTTGCCAGCTATTGCTTCAGAACCCAAAAGCAAAGAATGCACCAAAACAACAGTACCAGGATTTTGGCATGCTTTTGGCAAGCCAGGCTTACTTTCAAAAGCTGAGTGTGTATGACAGTCAGATCTTTCCCATTACTGTGAAGCCCCCTCCCAAACACTAAACTTTACATTTTGTATTAAAACTTAATATTTGAAAAGTATTCTTGCCAACCATGGTGTGAAAAGTTCACAGAATATGTAGTAGAAGATTATTTTTTCACTGAAAATATTGCAGTTAAATGGGCAACTAACAAATGAACGACCGAAAAGACTGAAGTCATAGGTTATCAAATAGAGATTGTAAATCTTCCCAAAATTTAACTAGAATTGTCTCTGAAATGGCATTTAAACAAAGGAGAAAAAAAAAAAAAAAAAAAGATACCTGGCAATAACTGAGGACCTCCATAAGAGTCTTCTGGTGATCTCCAGCGTAGGAAGCTTCAGTGTAGGAAGCTTCAGATACAATACTCCCCTTTTTCATTAAAATAATTAAAAAAAAAAAAAAAGTTAAGGTAGTAATATATGCACAGTCCTCGTTATCACATTAAGCCAGTAAATCCCAACTTCAAACCTCACACATTAGTTTGGTCTACCCCAAAATATGCATCCCCAAAGCAGCTTTTCAAAATCAGTCAGACAAAAGAAAATGAACTTACGCATTCATAGTCTGGTTCATACTCATAAATGACACTGTCACTATCTTCATATTCTCCTTCCCTGGTTCTCATCTGGGAAATAACATAAAGAACTTTCAATGTTTTGAATAATTCAATAAGTCAAAATATAAACTACAGAGAGAACCTGTTAGGAATCCAACTTGGACACTTTCAGTTATAGCTATATTCCTTCCCTTGGCTGCAAAAGGGCCCAAGTGAGTGAGACTTAACAGTCATCTCATTTGTGTGCCTGTGGTTAGGTCATATGAATACTCACCTCAATTTTGGTTTAAGAGTACCTTATTCTGGTTTAAGATAAACCTCTTGCAAATTTATATAATAATATGTATTTTTATTTGGTTATTCTAAAGCCTGAACTTTCTCATCTGGCTGTATATGTACTATATAGCCAGGCTTATGTAATTATGAGACTCCACGTAGATTTTTACACTAATATAAATAAATCAATTTGAAGAAATGTGTATTTATTTCAATGAGTATAACTGCATGCAGAAGCTGTAAAAATGCCTATTCACAAGCTAAAAGATGTAATTTTCTTGCTGCTTGAAAACTGCTTTTAGACAGGAATCAACAGTGCCACCACCTGGAAAATTCTGACATTTTTCTTTTACGAGATGAGAGCAGTTCCTGTCTACCATACATCACAGATTTCACGAGTCTTTTGTTGTTGTTGGGTTTTTTTGTTTTGTTTTTTTAAAGTCGTATTTAAATCAAGTCTTATTTTAAAAAAGGTTGGTTGGGAGGTGGGGGGTGCTGGTTTTGTTTGTTTTACAACAGGCAGAATTAAACAGAGTGGAGCTGCTTTTATAGCATTAAAGACGCCTCAACTATTGGAATTTAAGAATTAACCCTTGTAAGGTGACATGAACTAAGCTTCAGATTGCCTCAAGTTAAACACACAGGTAGTCTGTCTTTGGACAGAATTGTTCATGGAGGCAAGCCCTCATTCAGCATTACGTTTCAACTCTTATCCTAAATTGCACAAAGAGATTTTTACTGAAAAAAGTTAAGAGTATCTACAAGGGAAATTAGTATGTTACTCTCCATTGTACACTAGCTGTTGTTACATATATGTACAGTATCCAACAAAAAGTTTTAAGCTTGCTAGAAGCTTCCACGCACTACATGGATATCCTACCCACACTTCTTCACTAGGATATCATCAAATGAACACACAAAAGTGAAGGAAAAATGACATTCCTAATAACATTGAAACTGGTTTCAAAACAAAGGGCTACTGTTTGGCAAAACATACCACATTCTGTCCCACTAGAGCAGGGGCAAGTCGTTTTCTTTTATTATGCAAAAACACAAAATCCATTTTTTCAGGGCTGTGACCATTTCCTCTCTGCATACTCGCAGAATGGCTCATTTGTGATGCCACTTGTTCAGCTAGCACTGATAAGCCTTCGCTTCCTGGAAAAGGGGAGAGAAAGCAAAGCACATCAGCAGGTTTCCCATTGAATTGAACATTTCATTACAAAAAACATGCACAGTTGCCCATTATTTTACTTTCAAACTGCTTGGTTATTTGAAATTTGTTTACTAGCTTATTATTAAACACTTATAAATCCAACTTATTTGGATCTGAAATTGGTAAATTCAGTTTAATATTCTTTCTTCCGAACTCTCTCCAGCGTCCATTTCATTTGCCTTGCTTTTTACTGTTGATTCTCTGTTCTCATTTCCATATCCAATTGTACAAAGTCACAGAATTCAAACCCCAGCAAAACCAATTAACTGAAATTCAGGCAATGCACAGTTCCCGTTTGTTTAGTCCTCAGCAGTCCCTTCCCTACACTTACAGGGTCCCCTCCAGTTTTGTCACTGAAGCAGATCTTTTTTGTTGCACAGTGCTTCTGATATCCCCTTGGTTGAGCAGAGACTACCAAACATAAACTATCCGCAAGTGGTATACAAAATGCCTCCACCTCTTCACGTGAGACTGGCACAGTTAAAAAGCCACTAGCACCGTTTATCACTGTTTATCACTGCTCCATCCTAATTCTTCTGAAGCCCACAAGATTGCCAGACCTACTTTTTGAAGAATGTTAAAGAATTTTCACAGTTAAGAGAAAAGGTGTATCTCTACTGCCAAGTCTCCCTGTCCATCGTTTACACGCTTCCACCTCAGACTTTCAGGAAAGGGTTATGGCAGCTCTTTTAAAAAGAAATAAAAACATTCTTAAGAGAGGAAGAAGAAGAAAAAATGTAGTAACTATTTCCCCTTGAGGTCTGCATATTGTAGCTATAAATGGGCCAAGCACTATATAGTTAAGATATACAGATAAGATATTAAAAGACAAGTAAAGCTTAAGAAACTAACCAAGACCTTGGAAGGTTTCCAAGAAATAAGGAGAAAATCTTAGCTGGCATAAAGAGGCAACACCAAGTCTCCACCATACTATCTGCTCTGAAGGAGCTTTTTGGAGCTTAGGCCATGCTGAAAAAATATGGTGGGCAAGTTTTGTGGATATCCACAGTAAGTTCCTCCCAAGTAAAAGGGGCTACATGAGAAAAGTTACAATGGTACTTCTTAGTGCTTTTGCAAAATAACAGAACTAATTTCATGACCCAGCTAGAAAGAAGAACAAATACCTCAGAAGTGAAGGAAAAGGAAACAAATACAGTAAGACAAGAACAAGCTAAGAGAAATACTGAAAAGCAAAGACAACCAACTGCTTTTGTTTTACGCGCTACAAGAGGAAGGGCCAGAGGCAGAACAGAGAAGTAGTAATATATTCAGTATCATAAACTAGAAAAAAAATCTCTTTGAATTAAGAGCCCAGACAAATGTTGTAGCAGAGCTGACAGATGCTACCTAGGCAAGATCTGTGGCAGATTTAGATTAGTGTAGTTACCATAATTTTGAAATTACAATCAATAACTGAATAATAATTTTTTTTTAATGTAATAGCTTAATACTTGTTCTCTTATGTGAACATTAAAACCTACCTACCCTCCCACACAGTTCCAGAATCTTCTTCCTTTCCCAGGTCACCTCATCCTTCTGTCCCTGCACACAGATCAAGCTAGCACTGATCTTCTAGCACTAAGCACCACCAGAACGGAGAGCCTGGGAGACGGCAGCACTCTGTGGAATCAACACCAATACAGGCAAGATGACATGCTGAAAGTAGAAGGGGTTCAGGGCAGCAGGATTAACACACTGGCACAATGCTGTCCCTCAAACTTCAGATACTTTCTGCAGCCAAACCAGAATGCCACTTCACCTGGAAGAACACTAAGTCCCTGGTTTAATTACATTTTAAACATATTATGTTAAACTAATTGTCTTTCTAATTAGCTTCCCAAATTTAGATTTAGGCACAAATACAATGACCTAAAAAAAAAGTGCCAGCAGAAGTGATACCAAGTTTATGGGCGTAAATGGATAAGTAAGAAGCATATTAGAAGTGTTCTGCAGCAGGCGGGGAGAAATAAAGACCTAGATCTGTATCTCAATGATGTTGAGCTTGCTCTGCCAGCTAAGTATCCGCAGGGAAGAAGATATCAGACAAAAGTAAAAGAAACTAGTTTGGACAGACAGAATCAGATCTGAAGAAAAGGCACTGCGCTACAAGATACTACCTAAGATGGTGGTTGAACAAAAACAATCAGAGAGAATTTCAGTTCAAAGAGTTAAGTTCAACAGTAATTTTCAAGATAAACTTATGTCATGTTTTGGTCATACATCTCACTATACTCAATTTTAACTAGACAACACCTAATGCTAACAATCTACAACAACAGAAGCTGTAAGCCCAAAAGATGACAAAACCATCATTTACCTTTTAAAAACACAATCATACTCATTCATTGTAATTCCTTTGTTGATAATGAAATAATTACTCATGTCCTGAAACCAAGGTCAGTAACTGTCTATGACAGTTTCTTGAGCAGGAATTTTTATTTTATTTATTTATTTTAAACAGAGACAAAACCCAAAGTAAACTATCCAAACCATCTTCCTCCCCCAAATATGTTTTTAGACATAAATATACAAGAAATTACAGTATACGGTCAAGTAGAAGGTCAAAAAGATTAAAGGATCTTGGAAGCACCTAACAACACTGGGAAACAGAGATACAACTTGACTCCGCTGAAGAGAAATGCTGGTAAGATTCTCTATAAATTCAACTGGGCAAATAAATAAATAAACAAAAACCACAACACCCCCCCACACACACCATACCACCTAGTAAATGCCAAGACTTAGTTACAGTCATTGTACTTGCTAACTTGGTAATACTGCTACTGGATTTAGTAAATGCTCATAACAGCTATGATTAATTTTTATCAGGGCCAATGGAGAATTGGGTAAATTTCTGAGAGACTTTGAACTTGCATGTTAAAATAAATACCATGAATTAAAGACAATCACCAAAGGCTACTTGTAGCTAATAATTTATCACCTTAAACAACCATCTTACTCCATTGCACATTAGTATCCCCAGTGTTCCACTAAACTGGACAGTTTATCTAAAATGCTTACTTTATGGGTTAGGTTCTTCCATGACATTTATTTTCCAAATTGCTTTCTAATTCATTCCTAGGTATACTTACTTTATAAGTACGTAAAAACCTGTCTTTTAAAAACATAATATTAATAGTGGGCCCACGATTAATAAAGACCTCTAACACAACTAAAAAGGTTTCTCTTTTTAAATGCATTGCCAAGCAATTTCTATAAAGTAGCTTTCTAATAAAATGTTTTAAAGATATGGGTAATACAGAAAGCATTCAAGACAGCAGCACTGAACATACAGCATTAAAACTAGCCATTAATTATTGGATCACAATAAAAATAAACACCAATTACCATAAGCAAGTTGAGCCACATTGTGAACAGCACTGTTTACTTCAGAGTTTTGTTCCACTGACATGCAGCTTTGTGTGGACAGCCCATTTTCTCCATGGTCAATAATCACTGCTTCAACATCATCCTCAACATTCACAGATACATAATCTATTAACATATGCAGAAAGAGAAACAGGTAAGACTAGACACTATACCGTGTATCAGATGACAACTGTAGTGCTTGCATCACATCTAGCATTATCTGCACTGTACCACAGGCTAATTTAAAAAGTAGTTTCACTTTAGCATCTAAATGCAAAGTCACTTTTAAACATGGGCATAGATTTTAATACGCACTAGAAGGGAAACGGCTTACTATTGCTTAGTTGGCAGGATTCTTGAAACTATTTAGTACCAAATTCTTCCTACAGCATGCAGTTTCAACAGGAACAGTTATAAGTCAGTAACAAGCACTTCCGAGAACTCCACTACTTACATTCAAGCACCTGACAACACATATTAATCTGGTTCTGAAATTTTACTTTCATAAGTAAGAAATGCTTAATACACTCGAAATAAACCACTCTACAAATACTAACTGCGTATTTGTTATTCAGATCAAACCAAACATTGTCTCCCAATGAGATGCAGAAACATTGAATGGCAAATTTCCAGTACCGATTTTTTTCCAATTAAACATGCTACATCAAGAAAAAACATCCTGGTTTCAAAATCATAGAATGGTTTGGGTTGGACGGGACCTTAAAGATCATCTAGTTCCAACCCCCCTGCCATGGGCAGGGACACCCTCCACTAGACCAGGTTGCCCAAAGCCCCATCCAACCTGGCCTTGAACACTCCCAGGGAGGGGGCTGGCACTGCTTCTCTGGGCAACCTGTTCTAGTGTCTCACCACCCTCATCATAAAAAAAACCCCAAACTTCTTCCTTAAATCTAATCTATAGGGTAACTGTATTATAGCTAGATCTGGTGTTTTTGGGAGAGGAGGGAGTGGAATTTATTCTTGATGAAACAAATTAATGGAAGGAATCACACCATGAACCACTAAAGTTAGAAGATAAAACTTAAATTCAGCCAGCACACATGCATAGTGACACACTCACAATATGATGTGCCATATTTTCCACAAGATCTCTACCCTGTTCACTGCACAGGATTGACTGAGCTCCAGGAACCAGTCAGGGCTGTATAACAGTGGTCTGGTTCTTTACTCTTATATAAAGAATTGACTGCAAATCCTGCTCTCTTTCCTCTGTTCAAGTTTCTTGGGAGACCAAAAGGTGAGGTAGAAGCTGAATTCCGTAGGTTAAAGTTTTCCCTCTGGCCAATACTCCCATCTAAACCAGAAGAAACAATGCAGCAGAGTTTGAACTTGGCTGTCATCAGATTAGGAAAGACTTCACCAAATTGAGGGTCCATTCAGAAACGCCCATCAATTGCCCTGCAGTCAATAGCTATGTTTATAGTAATAAATGAAGAAAAAAAGCTAGTTGGGGCATAGTTCCCCTGCAAAAAGGAGTTAAACCGAGTGGACATGAGCTGGGATATGCCATTTAGGCTCAGAGAACAGTTCTTGGCCAGGTTTAATTAGCTGTGTAGAAGTAAACAACAGGACTACTCATGAACTTAATTTAGGCACAGCTTTCAGCAAAACACATCAGTGATGTTCACTGACTGAAGCTCATTGCAGGCTAACATGAGTTACTTCCGTGTGTTGAATTAACTGCCTCACAGGCACAAATTTTTTTGTTGACAATCATTTCGTATTCTACCTACTTTGGGAGAGAGTTAAGCGAGAGTCCGGAAAAGTGCATGTGCCACGAAGCAGGTGAGAACAGAATCCTCTCTGCCCATTTCCCCAACCAGTACACCAGGTTACTGTATGGCCGGACAGATACCCTACTAACAGCTGGGCCTTTGCTGCCCTGCAAATGTTTCTCTTTCCTCAAGTAGAGGAAGTGAACACAAGTTGTACATTACCTGTGCAACCCTACAACACGCAGAATTTCCCTTATATTCGTAAGCTTTGCCATGAATCTCACGCCTCACTTTGGCCGATGGGAAATAAGGCAGGCAAATCAAGCCTACCCAACCAGCAACTGTGTCACTCAAATCTACAGCAGACAGACCAATGGGTATAGAAAAGGGAAAATGCCATGGAACCAGCACGTAGAAAAGGGAAAATTCCGTGGAACCAGCACGTAGCAAAGATAAAGCAACTCTGTCGGGACTAGAAGGCGGCCACTATGATCAGAAGTCAGGAGAGTTTCTACAACTGGTTGATACCGAAAGCAAAGCTCAGTCTTCCATACTCTCCACCATCCTTTCTTAAATAAGTTTCAAAATCAGAATTTCAGTGATTGCAGTGGATTCCAGGCACAAAGTGTTTCCAAAGTCTGTAGCTACAGCAACTCACCGCTGGAGGATAAACATAAACCAAACAGGAAAATACAGAAATGGAAGATACCTCACTTCCAAAAAATATCTAATTACAAAACATTTCTACAGTGACGTAGAAGCAATGCAGCAACAAGCACTAGTGTCACAAAACTTTTATCCCCTAAGGTGGTGGTCAGGATCCTCCTCACCCCCTTTGGGGATGGCTCTGAACTTCCTTCACCCATTGCTGAACGTGGCTGCTCTCATACAGGGAAAGGAAACTAGTCCCTCCTCAGAACGGCACTCTTACTTGGGCAGTCAGGAAGTTCTGAGATTAGAAGACAGGACCCACTTCCATGAAGGTTTATCAACACAACTGGTCACTGGAACAATAAGGAAAGCTGCTGTAAGAAATGTAGACCCACCTGCTTTATACCAACCACGTCTTCCCTATTCTAGTTGCCTTGCCTCTAAAGTCAGTGGACAAATTTAAATGCCCTTACTCATCACCAAGAGAATGTCTGTGCTCAAAAACATTTTGTTTAGAAAACTTGTCAAGAAACATTAGCTAATTTAAAACAAAAAGTGGGGAAGAGGTAGTTATCTTATAGTCCTATATATACTTTATTCAGGCAAGGGAAAACAACTCAATGTCACTACTGTAGTCATTCTTACATGTGAGGACAACTTTGTTCATTTAACTACAATCTTCATACAGTCAAAAACTTGTGACAAAAGAATTCCAGCTATTTACTCATAATCTTAAAGAAACTGCAACTTAGTCCTGTAAGCAATTCTAAATATTTCTGTTGCTTCTTAAAAGAGCTAGCAGTACGGAATAATACCGCATATATAGCATCAAACAATATGAAGTACATATCTGTCTCTCTCAAGCAGAAACCACAAACTGCCAAATTCTGTAAGTTGTGCTCCTGAAAAAAATACACAAAAATGAAGCCATCAAGATATTTTTTACTTGTGACTTGAACGAAGATGCAACTTCATTTCTTGTGTCAAGTTACTAATTTCACTGCATTAATTAGCTCCACTGACACAAAATATCATGAAATAGATATACAGACGTTTCCAGTAAGTCTTGAAAGGAAATTATCAATTTAAAAAAGTATGATTAACGAAATATTTTAGGTTTATGTATTTCAAACAAGGCTGTTACTGTGAAATGAATTACACATTATAGTAAGACTTACTAAATAGGCTGGTTTATCCAATCATTGGAACAAATTATCAGTTTAAGAGAACTCTGAATTTCTGTTTGAAAAATGAAGAAACAATCATCTAAAATTAGAAAACATCACCAAACTAAATTTCCTTCTCAGACTCAGTGCATGCTCAGGGTTATATGGTATAGACTATGACTTACTATTTTCAGTAAGGCAGTAGGATACGCTATAATATAAGGTAGAGGTTCCTAAAAAACACATTGTACATAAAGATAGTTGTAGACAGAGAAATGCTGTGAAATGACCCAATTAGAAAGCCAAGATTGGAGGTGCTCTTTTTAACTTAAAAGCTGTTTATGCTCACTGTTCAGAACTCTCTCATGAGGAGCTCTTTGCTTCTGCACAAAATCATCAGGTAGCAGGTATTTGTAGGAAATTAAACGCACTTAAACTTGAGCCCAGCTTTTCCAGTGATTTACATGCAAAAATGTCCAACTGTGGCTAACTTTGCATCACAAGTTACATTGCTATATTAAGTTACAGCTTTTTATGCAGCAAAGTGAAAACCAAGCATCATGAAGAATTTCTTGTCCATAAGCGGTAGAGAATTATATTTAAAAGTCATTATGACTTGAAAATTTTCTCTCTTTGGAAACTGTCATTTGATCAACATACTCCAGCAATCAAATGACTGATTATCTTTTTACTACTGCTCAGTCACCTATCCCCAGTAGCATGTGGTGAAAAGAGCTGAAAACAGAAGAAAAATGTGAAACATAACAATGGAAGACAAATAGAACTAAACTACAACATAAAGAAAACTGCTGGGGGGGGG